>VDFB02139960.1:19677-87401 GCA_007258455.2 Sequoia sempervirens | reverse complement strand
TTTTCAGAGTTGGGACTTTGATGGTGATAGGTACATAGGTTGTCTTCAGTTTTGAGGACATGGTTATACATGGTTTAAGAGTTGGAGTCTTGTATGGGTGATAGTTGAGTGTAGGTACAATGGTGGTTATGGTTATGGTGTCATGGATATGCAGGTACATTTGATACATTGGCATGACATGATCATGTATGTGGTTTTTGGTGGTGATATGGTTTGATGTTAGGAGATTGTACTTATCTTCTTGATACTTATTTGGTTCCTTGACTATGATTACTCATTTGTTGACATGGTTGGAAAATCAAATCTATGGTGTTTGGTGTTTGAGTTACTAATGTGATGATGATTTTGTATGTTTCAATGGTTGGATCTACGAGTTATGTAGTTGTATGGATTGATCACCCATTCAAATGCAGTGGGATGACTCGGATGTGGACTGTTTATATCCACTAGGTTTGATTCATTGTTGTTGCATATTTCATTAGTTGGCCTTGTTTGTGGTCATTTGTGCATTGGTATGTTGTTTCAAGAATGAGAGGATAGATGATTTGAGTACTTGATTAGTCAGTTCATGGGACTTTTAGCATGTGGTTTGATCATGATGTCAAGATAGATTGGTAAATTTATTGGTTATACACTTTCAATGGGAGCTTTTGATAGTGATGATTTGGTGATGTTAGATTGGTTTGTGATTTTTTTTTGTAGTTCTATCTATCTTCTTGGCTTGGAGATCTTGGTTTACTTGTATGTTACTAAAATTGTAGTTGAGTGTGTGTAGACCTGGATGATCTTCATGGAGGAGATGATTGTCATTAATTCCATGTGTAGCTCATATCATGGTTTAGTGGGAGTTATTGGAAATGATGTGGATGCATCATTGGGTATGATTATCTTCATGTGATTAAAGATATGTATTCTTGGTTTAGAGTGTTTCCTATTATGTCATGGTTTACTCTTGATACTAGTTTAGAGTTTGACATATTACATGTTCTCTTGAGACTAGGATGTATGTTATGGTGCATGTGATCTCCTAGGAGGAGATGGTTAGATCATGTTGTCATGATAGGTTCCTAATTTTGTGGTTGGAGCTTTGACATTGATCGTGTGTGATTCTCTTTGTATTGAGTACATTGATCATTTTCTTGATTACTTCATGATGGTGCTATGTTGCATTTGGAGTTTGGCATGTATTGATTGGTTATAAGTTCTTGTGGATATTAGAGATGTAGGTGATGGTTGTATTTCTCTTGTGATTAGAGACACTTGCTTGAGATGGTTACTCTTTGGAGGTTTTAGTAGGAGGACTGAGGGATTTCACTTGGATATGGACATGAGTTCATGATGGAATGATAGAGGAGATTGTTCTTATATTGATTCATGATGGCTTGGTTATCATGCATGAACATTCTCATTCCCCACTCTTGGTATACTCGGCAGTTAATTATTTGAGAGGTATTTTCCCATTATATCTTTTAGATGTGTTATGTTTTGTGCTTTGATTTCTCATGGGATTGAGTTGTTTTCATATTTTTTGATTATGGATACTCATTTCAGGATTGGTTAGCATGATTTTATATGCTTTATCTTTCATAGATATGGATCTTGAGCTATGGATAGGTAGTTCTGGAGGATTCATTTTGAGGGATGTTATGGCATGGTTATCTCTTGGTGCATTTGAGTTCATGATATCATTCTTTGATGAGGATTATTATGAGATGGTTTATGGGATGATTTCTAGTATGGGGATGGTTACCTTTAGTTTTATCTTCTTGATTAGAGAGGCTTACATCTATGTTGGTATTATTACATTGATTCATATGTTGTACTTGATCTATGATATTGAGTGTTATGGATTTTTTTGAGGCTTTTCATTTGGGGTTGTTTAAGAGATCATACTTGAAACAATAGTAAACTTTTGAGGCATTAGTAGGACATGTTATGGTTTATAGGTTTCTCTCTTCATGGTTTCTTCTTGTATGTTCATTTGAGGAGGATGGTGGCAACGTGTTGTGAAATAACATGCAACTATTTTGGTTGCATGTGTGGATCATTGTTATTTTTCTTGGTACTTCATTCTTTGATTTTCTTATCACACCTTGTTGTATAGTGTGGATTGGTAGACTTGATATGCTTTGACATTACCTATGTAGTGGGAGTTCTTGGATATGTATATTCTTCATTGACATTTTTATACAGGGAGCTTGATTATAGTTTATAGGTTGCATATGTTCTTGGCATGAGTTTATTGATGTATTGATACCTTGGAGGAATGGATGGTTGGATGTATTAGTATGTGGTGTGGATGTTATTTCTGATTGTGTGGTTTTTTACAATTGAAATCAACTTGATTAGAGCCTTTGTTATCACTTGAATTTGATGCTTGTGTTCTTGGATTGGTGCACTTTCACCTTGGCATGTTTCTTTTCTTCCATAGGTGGAACGTTGGAGGATGAGAGTAGTTCTTGCTTGAGATGGTGGCCACTTTCTTCTTATTGTAGGTATATTGATGGAGCATGAGCACATGTTACATATTCATGTGGTTTCATGGATGGATATGATGATGTATTTCATTCATTGATCCCTTATGAAATGTATGCAACAAGTGGGATAATGTTGGGATATGGTGTTGTACACCATTGCATGAAATGATTTATCATAATATTGTAATTAAATAATTATTTAGTTTTGATACACCTTGGTGGTGTTGTTAATCACACTAGGTAATTATTTGTAGGACCACTTAATGTTGTATTGTAACATTGTATTATTATTATTTGTGTGGGAGACATGTGATAATAATTTAATATTGGGGAAATATTAAATAATGTGATGTCTTAGTACCCAATATTAAATAATGGGTTAGTGGTTTTGTATTCACATGGCTTTGTGGTACATGATTTCACCTTACCACTAGTTGTATTTTGTGTAAGCTTTGTATCTATAAAAGCAAACACATGTGTAGCAGTTTAGGTTAGCTACCATTATTGAGTCTTCTTGTGGAGTGCATTTGTGAAGCATGGCATGGGATCTGTGGATTCATGCTTGGACACATGGGAATGCATTGGAGGGCTTGATTCCTTAGAGGTATTCATTGTAACTCTTGTATTTCTTTATTGATGAATAATATGATGGAGTATGGATGCTTTTCGAGGCTAGGTTTTTCCCTCTTGAGGGTTTTCCTCGAGTATATATTATGTTATCTTGTGGCTTGCCTATTTTATCTATGCATTTTGGTAACTTGTATGCATGTTTATCTATCATGAGTTAAATGCAATATTTCCTAACAACCTCAAGGTGTGGGACCTTACAAATTAAGGTCAAATCTCTAGAGAAGGTTGAATTCCTCTTCCAAACTAAGTGAAATTGTGTTGGCCTAACCCAACACATGAAACTCCTAATAATAACCTACTCTAACAAATCACAAGGTAAAAGGGGTACAAGGAGACATGCAATGTGAAAGAAGGTGATGCACCAAATTTAGAGTTTGTTCCTTCTGTAGCATCTAGAAAATGTAGAAAGAAATAAATCAGAGAAAACATGCAATACAAATCTAAATGCAATCTAAATTAAGCAACAAAGAACAAAGGAAAGCCATAACATAAATAAAACTGAAACAATCTCACCCAATATGTATGTAATTCCATGTATCATCTCGATTACCCTTCTCCATTTCACTTGTAGTAGTATAATTGCCCTCAGATTTTCAAGAGTTCATGCAAGTATAGCCTATGATAATGATTTAGCAAAACATTGAAAATTCAAGATAGGTGCTCCAAAAATTCATAAGATTTCGAGAGAGATTGGAATGATGAAGACCAGATCAATTTATAGAAAATTGATTATTCCAACGACAGGTCAGGATTGAAAGATCAATAGACGATTGAGATTGACTGATTAGTCATGCATTCTGATAATAGTTAGTAATGACATGAGTGATATAAATTAGAAATAGAATTAAAGATTAAATAAATGATTTAATCTTCCAGTTTGGTATTCAAAAATAGAAGAATTATCTTTGCATGACAAAGATGAAGATGGATCAAAGCAACTCTTCTTTGAATGCACGCACAAGGTTTAATTAATTAAATAGGAATATTTAATTAATCCGCATGTACATGCAAATGAGTTAGAACTAGACGATTGAATGATTTGACGAAGATATTACTTGAGAATGCCACTCAAACATTAAATCAAGAGTTAACTGAGCAATTTGAATAGATCTTTGAGTCAAGTAAAAGTGAATACTTAGATAATTCACACAATTATCTAAATATAGAAGAATGCGTTACAATAGAATTCATGAATTAAATAATTCATTTAATTCAATATTTGATATTTGAAGAATAATTAAATAAATAAGATTTATTTAATTAAGTGATGAAGGGATTTAAATGAATAATTAAATAAATAAAGAATTTATTTAATCCAATACAGGATAAGGTTAATTAGTAACATAATTAAATAAAAGCATTTATTTAATTAATTAGATAGAATAAAGAAAGTATGAATTAATTCAAATTAAGATTATTTAATTAATAGAAGAAATAACAGAAGAAATATCTCTTGCATGACAAAGATGAAGATGGATTAAAGCAACTCTTGTTCAATGCATGCACAAGGTTTAATTAATTAAATAGGAATATTTAATTAACTGTTCACTAAATGAGTTAGAACTGGACGCATTTTATGATTTGGATGAAGAGATTACTCGAGAACGCCCACTCAAACATTAAATCAAGAGTTAACTAAGCGATTTGAATAGATCTTTGAGTTGAGTAAAAGTGAATACTTCTAGATAACTCACAACAATTATCTAAATATAGAGGAATGTGTTAAAATAGAATTCATAAATTAAATAATTCATTTAATTCAAGATTTGATATTTGAAGAATAATTAAATAAATAAGATTTATTTAATTAAGTGATGAAGGGATTTAAATGAATAATTATGGCAACAGTCTTGTGCCCTGGGCGCCACCTCCTAGTGGACTAGTCTCAGCCTAGCCTCCTCCCGTCCCCCAAAACCCGGCAAAAAAAGTAAGCCCAGGGCAAGGGTGGTGGAGCTCGCTGGGCTGGGTCACGGGGATACCACTGGGTATCAAAAAAAAATAAAAAAAAATTAAATAAATAAAGAATTTATTTAATTATAGTTGAAGTATGATAAAGAGTAAATTAAATAAGAAATTATTTAATTTGACAAGATGGATAAGGTTAATTAGTAACATAATTAAATAAAAAGCATTTATTTAATTAATCAGATAGAATAAAGAAAAGTGTCAATTAATTAAATAATTAAGATTATTTAATTAATAGAAGAATTAAAGTTAAAGTGAATAATTAAATAATTGACATTATTTAATCATGACCATGAAGAATACAAATTATGAAGAATATTGAAGTCGCGGGCTTAGACCAAATTTCGGTGTCTACACTTTCCTACTTCAAAACAACATAATATGTCAAAGAAACAACTAAAAAAACCACTCAAATATGAAGGTAAATGAATTTTACTCAAACATGCAAGAGGTAATGGTGATAATAGTTTATTTTTATTGACATAAAGCTTGAAGTAACCTTTACAATGGTAGAATGCAAGAGTTGTAGGTCTATATAAGAAAAATCCCAGAGGGGCTAGAGGAAGAATCATAATAATGATACAATATTTTCCTTTATGTTTCAAGCATAAGAAAGATTGAAATCAAAACCCTAACCCTAAACTAACTAGGGTGATGGAAGATGAAATCCGATTAGGTCTAAAAATGATTTGAATTGATCCCATTACAGAGCAATATAACTAGCCATAAAGGCTCTGACAACTCGAGAGCATCCCAAGATGATGACTCTCATGAATGTAGCGATGTGCGCCTATGAATTCACAAAAAAATATCAGACTAACATACCTTGATAGGAGAGATGTGGCCTCTATAACACATCCAAGAGTAATGGAACCATCCAAATTTGAAAATCAACATTGAAAAGGCATAAAAAATCAAGCCATAGTTGATCAAATTTGATCTGGTAGTTGAAAATGTTGTTGAGACATTAATTTTGCAATTTTTTCATGAACTGGAGCAATTGACCATTTTTGTTTGAATACTAGCCATTAGATTGGAGATGGATGGTCAAGATCAAATTCCCAAATGAAGATTAAAACATGACCATTGATCACAAGAGAGTCAAGATAAATGGCTATCGTGTAGCCTTAATACATTGTTGATCTCCTTAAGAGTATAAGGCATAAATTCATGATGCACAGGATGCATGTGATGCAATGAAAATCTGCCACCTATTTTGACGGTAGTCATGGTAGGAGGGTCCTCTAAGAGAATAATCTGGACCATGTAGCAAGAGTAACACAATGAAAGCAACGCAAAACATGTAGGAAAATGCAGATGGAAATATTCTCATTAACAAAAATCTCAGTTACATTCAGTCAGAAACATCTGAACTTACAGATTTGGCTCACAGGCGTGATCAAATATGCAACATTCTAACATGCTCCTATATGCGAGCTGAACTATCACAATTTGAATCAATATTAATCCACTTAATCAACTACTAACTTTTCTTAGTTACTCCTATTAAAATAATTTATTACAAGCTTTATAGCATATCCACAACTCAAGAAACATCTGCATTAGCCAAAGATCATCACATTCTCCAAGGAAGAAAATGTAATGTGTGCATGAATAAGTTGGCCTCAAATTTGAATTACTCTTCAATAGGTGCATAAGATGAAGTGTGGACCTATAATGAAGGTCGTGGAAACTCCCAGGAACAATTAAAATCCCACTGTTGAGATCCACAAGTCATGGGGACAATCCACAATGATTGAACTTGTCGAAAGGCTTGAAATTATTTCGGTGTCAGTTTAAGAAACTGCCAAGAATTTTGGAAGTGATAACTTGTCGGAAAGAGATCCAATCACACTCAAATCTTGGGACAATGAAAATGAACATGTAGATGATATACTCCAAGATCCATAAGGTCTGGTGAGCAAAGATGACAATTCCACCAACATGAACTGAGAAAGAATAGAATAAGAACATAAAATTGAAAGAAAATATTTTTGGTTGATGCAAGATTTCCAAGAACCAAGGATGCTCCTGCATCAGACATTCAGGGTTATTGAAAATTGATTCCCTCACTTTGTTGGGGCCAAAGGAAAACCAAGACAGTCTACCTCAACTTGAGGAATCCAAGAAGAATCCTTCACTATTCTACCTTTCCACTTCACAAGATATTCTTTGTACTATCTTCCATGAGTCTCCCTCCCATCTTTGACATCCAAAATCTCTTCAATCTCATCTAGCTATTGTTTAGGAAACTGATTCTCCAATTTGTTTCATTGTCTACACTGGACTCTGCTTTGTGGTACTAATAGAGATCTGCAATGTTGAATCTAGGTGATATGCCCATACCTTTCGGTAACTCCACTTCATATGCATTTCCTGAATCAAATTTCTTCAAGATCTTGCAAGGTCCAAACTTCCTCATCTTCAACTTATTGTACGTACCAATTGGAAATCTCTCCTTCCTCAAATATACCATCACTTCATCTCCGACTTTGAATTCCTTATGTCTCCTTTTTTCATCTACTTTCTCCTTATAATTTTGGTTCAAGTCTTCCAATTGTTGT
The DNA here is from genome assembly GCA_007258455.2 of Sequoia sempervirens. NCBI lineage: Eukaryota > Viridiplantae > Streptophyta > Pinopsida > Cupressales > Cupressaceae > Sequoia > Sequoia sempervirens. The sequence goes on along the minus strand of VDFB02139960.1, from coordinate 79,765 downwards.
TTCACTGGAGTATGAAACTTCTTCATGTGTTCTACAAATCTTTCTACTTCTACACTCCTCTTATCTTCCATACTAATGTCTCTCAACTCTAATATACCTCTAGGGTGAAATCTAGTAACAATCTCAAAAGGTGTCCTTCTTGTAATCCTATTCACTAAATTATTGTAGGAAAATTTTTCTTGTGCAAGGACTAAATCCCAACTTCCAGTCTTCTCTCCAATCAAACATCTCAGTAAATTCCCTAAAATTTTGTTCACTACTATTTTCTGTCCATCAATCTATGGGTGAAAAGTAGAACTGAACTTCAAATCAGTTTTCAACTTCTTCCAAAGTTTCCTCCAAAAGCAACCAACAAACTTTACATCCCTATCTAAAACAATACTCCTAGGTAACCCATGCAATCTAACCACTTCTTTGAAAAAAAAATCTGCTACATGTACTGCATTTGTTGTCTTCCTACAAGGTATGAAATGTGTCACCTTAGAAAATCGATCAAACATCACAAATACAAAATCATTACCTCTTTGTGTCTTTGGAAAACCAAGTATAAAATCCATGCTTTTGTCCTCCCAAGGTCTCTCTGGAACTATCAAAGGCTTATACAATCCAACATTCTAACTACTCCCCTTTGCAACTTGACAAACTCTACAACTCTACACAAATCTCCTAGCATCCTTATGAATTTACAGCCAAAATTAATTCCCACTTACCAATGCCATTGTCTTATCAACTCCAAAGTGTCCTAACAGTCCTCCACTATGCTTCTCCTTCACTAGGTTATCCCTCATTGAACTTCGGGGTATACACAACTAATTTCCTCTGAACAACATGTCCTCCTAAATGAAATAATCCAACCACTGACTTCTATCCTCTAAAATAGGATCTTTACAAGCTTTCCAAGGTTCTACAAAATCTAGGTCTCCTTCATACAAGTTCTTAAACTCCTCAAGGCCTAATACCTCCACTCTCATTTCTGTTAGCAAATTCCTTCTCCAACTCAAAGCATCAACAACTTTATTTTATTTTCCACTCCTATGCTTCAAACAAAATGTATAACTCTACAAGAACTCTACCCATCTCATGTGTCTCTAATTTAATTTACCCCGACTGTTCAAATATTGCAATGCTTAATGATCCATATACAACACAAACTCCTTAGGAAACAAGTAATGTCTCCACTTCTTCAAGGCTTGAACTATGGCATAAAATTCTTGATCATACATTGAATATCTTCTCCTAGCATCATTCAAATTCTCACTGAAATAAGCTACAGGTCTTCCCTCTTGACTTAGTACTGCTCCAATTGCATTTCCACTTGCATCATAGTCTACTTGAAATAACTTATTGAAATTTGGTAAAGCAAACACAGGCTACTCAGTCAACTTCTACTTCAACAACTCAAAACTTCGATTTGCTCCAGATGTCCATCTAAAATATTTTCTATCCCCTCTCATTGCTTTTGTCATAGGACTACAAATAGAACTGAAATTTCTAATGAACTTTTTGTAGAAACTAGCCAATCCATGAAATGATCTCACCTCTCCAATGCTATTTGGTGTAGGCCATTCAACAATCACTCCAACCTTCTCAAGTTCCATCTTCAATCCATCCAAAAATATCACAAATCCCAGATATACCAAATCCTCCTTCATGAAACTACACTTCTTAATATTTATCAACAACTGCTCTTCTTTCAACCTTTGCAAAACTTGTTTGATATGCAACAAATTTTCTTCTCTACTTCTACTAAAAATAAAGATGTCATCCAAGTACACAATCACAAAATTACCCAAGAATTTCTTCAATACCTCATTCATCAACATCATGAAAGTACTTGGTGCACTTGGTGCATTTTTCAAATCCAAAAGGCATAACCAACCACTCATACAACCCTTCATTTGTCTTGAAAGTTGTTTTCCACTCATCTCCTTCTCTGATTTTGATCTGATGATATCCACTCTTCAAATCTTTGTAAAGTACTTAGTTCCACTCAAAAAAATCCATAATGTCATCCATCTAGGGAAAAGGAAATCTATACTTCACCGTGATCTTATTTATGGCTCTAGAATTTGTACACATTCTCAAATCTCCATCCTTCTTAGGTGCAAGCACAACAGGTACTGCACATGGACTTAAGCTTTCTCTGATCAAACCCTTCCTCAACAATTCTTGCACTTGTCTATTCAACTCTTCATTCTCTATTGGTGTCATCTAGTGTGTTGCTTTATTAGGCAAACTAGCTCCAATAATTATATCCATACAATGACTAATACTCCTTATAGGTGGCAATCCATCAGGTACATTATCTGAAATGATCTCATATTCGATCAATATCTCTTTTATCTCTTCTGGGTGTTCTTCCACATGCTTCAAGTCTTTAGCTTTCTTAGGCACCAAGGCATAACATACATTCTCATGTCTCAATACATCAAGGAATCTCCTTCTATCAACCAAACAAACCCTAGCATTCATACAAACTTCTACTGTAGGAACATCTTCCAATGGCAACAAGATTTGTTTCATTCCATTAGCAATAATAGTGTATATATTCTTCTTCCCATCACGAATAGCCTATCTATCATACTGCCAAGGCCTTCCCAAAAAAATATGATATATATCCATAGGCATGATATCACACAAAACTTCATCATTGTAATTTCCTATCTTCAATTTCAACAAAAATTGTTCACTTACCAGAATATTATGCTCATCTTGAATCCAAGCAATCTGATAGGGCTTCGAGTGTTTCAACCTTTCTAACCCTAATTTAGTCACCATCTCTTTAGAAACCAAGTTCTCATAAATTCCACTATCAACAATCACCTTGCAACATTTACCATTCACCTTGCATCTTGTCTGAAACAAACTCTTTCTCTACAATGGTTCCTTTTCCAATTCACTTTGACATAGTACTCTTCTATTGACCAATACTTCTCCTTCTTTTGGCCAATTAGGTGATCCAGCATGATCCTCTTCAACAAAGGTTGTTCTTATATTGTTCTCTATCTTTCTACTTGTCTCTCCCTGATTACATTCAAATGCTCTATGTCCTTCTCCACCACACTTAAAACAAGTTCCTTTGAATATTATTTTCTCTTGTCCTCTATCATCTCTTCTATAACCTTCATTTTGGTAACCACCATATCCTCCTCTTCTATAAGAGTTTCCATCACCTCTATGGTACGAATTTTCATTCTTACTGACCTCCTTATCGTTATTCAGATCTATAAAGGATCCTCTTCCTTCTCTAGCAAAATTTCTTCCTCTCTGAAATCTTCCACCTCTTCCTCTTTGTCTTTGCTCATGTCTTTTGTTCAACTTCTCTTTTGCTTTTAGGGAACACTAGTATGCTTCCTCCACACTCACCAACTTGATCAAACTAATTTCATCTTGTATAGAAGACCTTAAATCATTCACATATATAGCTACTTGTTCAATCTCATCCTCTGAATGTCCAGATTTGATATTAAACTTATAGAATTCCTCAGTATACTTTGTCACACTAGATTCTTTCTTCTTCAAATTTTGCAACTTCTTGAACAAGCTAATCTGATAATCTACGGGCATAGAATGTCTTCAACTTATTCACCATCTGATCCCATGACTTTATCTTTTCTTTTCCTCTTCTTTGCCTACTGTCTACAAATGTTCCCACCAAAGGGAAGCATGTCCTTGCAACTTTGTACAAGAAAAATTCACCTTCTTATCTTCAGAGGTACCTTCAAATTCAAAATATTTTTCCATCTCTGTGATCTAATCTAACAATACATATGAATCCAACTTACCATTATAATCCGATGGATTGAAATGGGGTCTTGTATTCACCTTGGTTAGGGATCTTATGAACCTCTCTTCTCCCTGATCTAGGCTAGGTTGCTTAGCTCTTCCTCTTTCTTCCTGTACTTCTACATCTTCATCACCCACATCATCAATTGGTCAACATCTCCTCTGGGTCATTTCAACCACATCTAATCTAGTAGCAATTCCTCTTAACATCTCCATCACAACTGGGTCTACATTTCCATGTGCTCCATTTCTACCATTTCTCCTTCCCCCCATCTTCACACAAGTCCTCTGTAGTTGCAGGTTAGATCCTCAATCTTCCACCCCACAACAAATCTTCAACAGGACTTTGCAAACTATGATGATCTCACAATGAATGAATCTCGCTCTAATACCAATCTGACAACAACCACGATAAGAGGGTCCTCAAAGAGAACAATCTAGACCATGCAACAAGAGTAACATAATGAAATCAATGTAGAACATGGAGGAAAATTTAGATGGAAATATTCTCATTAACAGAAATCTCAGTTACATTGGGTCAGCAACATTCGAGCTTATAGATTTGGCTCACAAGCTTGATCAAATATGCAACATTCTAACATGCTCCTATATGTGAGCTGAACTATTATAATTTGGATAAATCTTAATACAATTAATCAAATACTAACTCTACTTGGTTACCCCTATTCAACTGATTGATTACAAGATTTATAGAATATCCGCAACTTAAGAAACATCCATATCGGCCAAATATCATCACATTCTCCAAGGAAGAAAATGTAGCATGCGAATGAATAAGTCAGCCTCAAATTTGAATTACTCTTCAAAAAGTGCATAAGATGAATTGTGAACCTATAATGAAAGTTGGGGACACTCCCAAGAACAATTAAAATTCCACCATTAAGATCCACAAGTCATGAGGATTATCCACAATGATTGAACTAGTCGAAAGGCTTGAAAGTATTTCAGTGTCAGTTCAAGAAACTACCAAGAATTCTGGAAGTGATAACTTTCCGGAAAAAGATCCAATTGTAATCAAGGGATTTCTTTTAGGTTCGATTCAAGTTGTTAGCAACAAATCAATAAATGACAATGAAACCCAAAGATCTTACAAAACACAAAGGAAGTAAAACACAAAATGATTATACCTGATCGCTGATACCTCCATGATTCACTTTTGTAATACCTTCTTGCTTGCTGGATGATGTTGCCCTTAGATTCGTCGTGCGAGCAATCTGCAAATGTCTAAGTCCTACACCAAGCTTTGAAGGATTTTAAATATGCCTAATGACTATGTCTATAACTATAATTGTCAATGTCTATGCCTAAACAAATGCCAAGATTTGACCAAATAAATATAATGACTATGGAAATTGCTATGAAAACTAAGTATGCAAAGTGCCTAAAATGTAATATGTCTGTACGTAATCGAAAAGTGAGGAAAATGCCATTTTATAGAAAATGTCATTTTGAGTGGACAAATGAGATTAATTGATGATGAGAACCTAAAATGAAAGGTCTAGATTAAATCTGAGAATCCCTAATTAGGGTTAGGGCAAAATCCTTAATCGAACGGTCAAAATAAAATCTCAGATAATCGAATCGACGGTGGAGAATAAATGAGACAAATTAATTAAGGAAATAAAGATTTTTGAAAAATCAAGAGGATAAGATTGCCTGATTTGTGAGATTCAAAAAATCAAGAAGATAAGATTTGGACTGAAGATCAGATTTGAAAAATCAAGAATCTGCCCGATTACTTGATTTTTGGAAGAATAATATCTTTTTGAATTTAATTAATTCAAAATGATAATTTTGTGTGACAAGTAAATAATCTTTTTCAGATTATTTACTAAAAGGAGTGAAAGTTAATAAAATGGAATCATTTTAAATATTTTCATTTATTTAAAATGAGAGAAAAGTGAAATTAGTAATTAAATAATTAAAAATAATTATTTAATTTGGAAGATAAGACTAAATAATTAAATAAATAAATTTATTTAATTGTGACATTTAGTGACATATCAAATAAATGAAATTCATTTATTTAATAATCAGGAAGAATTAGACAATTAATGACGTATTTAATAAATAAATAAAATTTATTTATTTAATAATCATGAAGAATACCAAGACATGAATGAATTAAACAATTATAAATTATTTAATTAATAGTCGAATGTTGACCAAGGACATAATTAAATGTCATAATTAGGCTAGGACGAAAGTGGTAAAAATGGAGCTTGCAGGTCTAGGTCATTTTTAGGTGTCTACATTTTTCCCCTCTTTGTCATAATGTCACTTTGTCGCATTGTGACAAAGAAAAATAAGTTAAGAATATGCCCCAATGAAGGTACGGAGTATCATTGCCCCCTCGGGAAATTTTTCAAATTTTGGGCCGGCGACGGAAAAATTTGTAAAGGGTCCCGATAAATCAATTTAATGCTCAGAAAAATAATGGCGCAGTCGGTTTCGGATTTGGACATGTTTAAAATAGTCAACAGAGAAGTCAAAGGTGGTCAAATGAGCCTCCAGTAGTAACCCACCTGAGAAAAATGTTATTTTGACCTTATAAATAAGTTGAAAAGGGGGTAAAAGTCAATTCATTTCCACTTTTTACCTTGCGATATTTGAGAGCTTAGAGCGAAAGGCGTAGCAGTGAGGATGGTGATTCTAGTGTCAGAGCACCACGGGGAGATCATGAGGACCTTCAGGCAGCTAGAGGGCTCAGAGCCAGCGGTATGTACTCTTTCCTTGCTTTGTCATTTTATCATTTTGCGTGCCAAATGCTAGTTTCTAGGGCAAACAATGAATGCGCCGCGATGCATACGCGTTCGAGTAAGACGGAATCACTTTCTCGTTCGACGCATTTGATGCATTGCGATGCAATTGCGACAATAAAAAAGGTTGGCTAATGGTTTGCACCACATTTGACAATTCGTGCGACACATGTGACTTATCAAGTCGCAACTGACTGTTGGAATGCCGCAATTACCATTTTGTGATGCAGTCACTGTGTTTAGCGACGCAAGTGCCAAGGCGTGTCACATTCGCCATGTTGCGACGCACTTGCAAATTTTTGTGACGCAATTGCTATTTTGCGACGCAGTCGCTGTGTTTAGCGATGCAAGTGCCAAGGCGTGTCGCATTCGCCATGTTGCGACGCACTTGCAAATTTTCATGACGCAAGTGTGATAATGCGATGCAATTGATCTATTGAGATGCATTTGATGTTTGGAACAATGCAGTTGACTTTTCATGATGTAATTGCTTGGTTGTGATGCAATTTCCTGCATCTTGACCACATTTGATTTCCATGTTTGTGTATCCCTAGATTCTTTTGATGATGCTGACAGTTGTCCAAAAAGCACTGATGCATTGTTCGTCTTTTTGTAGAGGCAGCTTGCCCCTATCTATATGAGAGAGAGCAGACTGACCACCTTTCAATTCGCCGATCAGTTGGGCCCGTGAGAGCAGCGGCGACTGATGCGACTGGGTTTATTCTATGCTGCGTTCATGCCCACCATTCAGGCGAACAGGGGTCTTCTAACGGCGTTGTGTGAGTGGTGGCACTTAGAAACCTACTCCTTCCACCTGCCGACGGGTGAGGCTACCATCACCTTAGAGGATGTCTACCATATTTTGTGAGTTCTGATTCACGGGGAGAGGATCGTCTACGACCCTTGGCATGGCGACTAGACTTTCCATGCCTACTATCGAGATCAGGGTGCAGGATTGGGGATTCAGAACTATGAGATCCAATGGGAGTATGGCAGAGCACTACGGGCGCTTCGATGCATTCCTGGCGACTATGATTGCAGGTATTTTGGTTCCTGACCGGCGGGGACATAGGTTCCCTATTAGCTGGGGAGACATCCTGGTGGGTATGAGGCGAGATAGGACTCTGTATGCTTGGGGTCCTTGTTTACTGGGGACACTTATAACCAACTACATGATGTTGTGTATAGGAGAGGAGAGAGCATCTCCTGCGAGATGACCTTGATGATGATCTGGGCTTGGGAGCACATTGCGATATTTTGACTTCCCATTGAGAGACCGCAGTTGGCCGATGGTATGCCCTATGCGTACTATTATGTAGGTACATTACAGCAGACCCATATGGGTGAGACAGGGTGGTGGCGGCATAGTATCGACACGATGATATCCTTTATCTGGAGGCCGTACCGAGATTGTGGTTAGTGGGATGACGAGGATGAGCACTTGAGTCTGTGTAGGCAGTTCAGGTACCTGATTGGCCGAACAGTGCAGATGTCCCTGATTATTGAGATGTACTTGCCACAACGTGTTTTGAGACAGTTTGGAGAGCAGCAGGATGTGCCCACAAGGACAGCGGAGTATGCTCGATCATCCACGGAGTACGCGTGGGGGCCAGCTATCCCCGTGGCATTCACAGAGCAGCAGATAGAGGGGCTAGTAGCCCAAGCCTGAGGTTGGAGGGGAGGAGTAGCGGATCCTAGTACGACCACAACTTATGATTTATGGTGGCAGACACACAGGCCAGTGCCTTTGACGGATCCAGATGGGCCAGCACCAGTGGACAGACAGTCAGTTATTCCGCGGGTGCCACGAGTTAGGCGAGGTGGTAGAGGCAGAGATGGAGGTAGAGGGAGAGGTAGAGACAGGGGTGGAGATGGAGGGAGGGGTGGAGACGGAGGCAGAGATGGGGGTAGGGGTGGAGACAGAGGCAGAGATGGGGGGAGGGGTGGAGACAGAGGAGGAGATGATGGTGGAGATGGCTGGAGGTGGAGGCAAGACAGTCAGGTGCAGGGCTAGAGGGTGCGACAGCGCATAGTGAGGGTGGCCTTAGATGCTATCCCTGAGGTTGGCGAGGAGGGAGAGAGAGAGGAGTAGCCTAGATAGGAGGGAGAGGGTGAGGAGAGATGGGAGGATGAGGTGGTGGTGGGGGGACAGGAGGAGGAGGCAGAGGTGAGGGGACAGGAGGATGTGGAGGTGGATGTCAGAGGACAGGAGAATGTGGAGGCATAGGATGATGATGATGAGGACGACGCCATGGATGAGGCTGAGAGACTTCTCAGATGGCAGATGGTGGAGGGAGAGGAGGAGATACTGTCTACCTCAGGATTGTCATAGGATGCTACAACAGATTAGAGGGTAGCCGACCTACAACAAAGACTAGACATGAGTATGGCCTAGGTTAGATCTTTGCAGTCAGTGTTGGAGGTAGCCTGAGTAGAGCGAGATCAGGCGGTGATCCGTCAACAAGATGCAACTCAGTGATGTACAGAGTCATGGCCTTATGCATCGGACCGATGGGGGATATGGCTCGGGAGTTGGCCAGGGTGAGCACGAGATTGGGGCAGTACAGGACTTTGTATGAGCAAGCAATGCCACCGGAGCAACAGGATCTGACTTTGTCACAGTCACAGTCGAGGACAGACAGTGGCCATAGATCAGGCAGTGCTACTGGCAACAGGAGTCATACTAGTGCTAGAGGGTCTACCTCAATAGGGCACACTTCAGGGCACATGCCACATCATTCACGCCAGCATACTCCTAGTCCTGGGTCGACTAGTTCAGTACAGAGGTCAGCACAGGTAAAACCACCAGTTGGTGATATATCTACTGCTCAGAGTCAGGCAACAGTGACATCACAAATGTCCTTTACAGTTGAGATGACACCGTCCTTTGCAGCTCCATCAGTGGCAGAGGCAGAGGTTGCGACAAGTCCTATTTTTTCAATACTAGTGACAGAGTTGCCGCCGCCACATTCTTCACCACGGGGGAATGATGAGAGTCTACCCTAGGGGAATTTTGTTATTATGACACACCATGTATATTATTTGAGCCTGCGAGCTCCATTTTTGGGATATCCCATGACTTTATCCTGTGACATTGTACATTTTTGAGATGATACTATATGATGATGTAGTTTTGATGCGACCTACATGTGTTATGTGATGTTCTTTGATTTAATGTTTTATTATATGTATGATGTATGATGTTAGTTTATGATGCCATGTATGTCCTATGATGCTTATGTTGTGATATTGATGCCATGACAATGCAATGCTTATTTATATGAGATGATGATGATAATGATGTGCATAATGTATTTTAGTAAAAGATGCAATGTTGATTATTTTAATGCAATGTTTATGATTATGTATATGATTTGATGCTATGTATGATTTATGTATGGATCTAATGCAATGTTTATATGATCATGTATGCACTTATGTTTTTGGATGTCACAGGATATCATCATGAGGTGGACGAGAGAAGACGATGGGAGAAGATGAGAGAAGATGACCAGATCGAAGAAGAGAAGATGACCAGATTAATGAAAATGCATGTTAATTCCTAGACCAAATCCTTCAAAACTTTACCATAGGACATTTAGTATTTATTGCTCTTAATCATCATTGGGAAGACTATCGTAATGGCTAAGAAACACCATGATATGACATAAATCAAGGTGTGCAAGGTCGTACCATCATGTAAGATAGACAGTCACAGACAAGGATGATCATGACTCATACTAGGAGCGTGATTGCCCCAGTCTTTTTGCCAAAATCAACCACATGTAGAAAAAGACAAGGACAAATCATGAAACGTCAATGCTTCTCTAAATCCTATTTCCAGGACATCCTTGAGAAACTAGTAGCATGATTGTCAAAATACAAAAACAAACAAAGCCTTTAGCATGATATGTCGTTGTTTTTCTAAATCCCAAAATCAGGACCTCGCTGAGAAACTAGTAGTCATACGTGTCAATTGACATGATATGTCGCTGCTTCTCTAAATCCTGCTTAGTGGGATCTTGTTGAAAAACTAATATCATGATAAAAACTAAAAGACAACTGCCAAGTGTTTGCCAAGTGCGTCTGGATATCCATTGTTCTAATGCCAAGATGCCATGTTTGATAATGTCAAGATGTCAAAATGTTTAAATTTTTGATGACCTTGGAAAATGTCGAGAATTGGTGAATTCAGGAAGGACACATCCTGAATAATGTCGATGACGAGAGGATTTGATCCCTGATAGTCGTAAGGGGTCCTTCTAAATGATGATGATGCCTAGGAAGGACACATCCTAAAGCATAAATGACAGAGTTGGTTCTTCAAAAGGACACATCTGAAGAATACTGATGTCATGAAGAGTGATCTTTAGATGTCAAGAGGATCACTCAAAAATGATGATGCCTAGGAAAGACACATCCTAAGGCATAAATGACAGAGGTTATCATTCAGAAGGACTCATCTGAAGATTAACCTAAAGTTTGACAGTTTGACAGGTTATGATGATTTGACTTGCTTTGCCCGAGTCTGACTTGTGTTTGACTATATGCCGATTTTGTCATGATGATGTGATTGATATGTTGATGAAATTGTCATATTGAAATAACTGGTTGTCATGATTTTCTTTTTAGGAGTTTACCCCTTTGGGAGTGACTCACTTTGCCTTGAAGCTATTTTGACGTGTGTGCCAGTGTAGTGCCATGAACCCTAATGGACTGACCTAGTGCGGCCTCGGGGGCTCATCAACAGATGGCCTTGCCTACGTCATACACTCAGAGACCTCGTAGTTCGACATGACCAATGACTTTGTATTGATGACCAAAGATTGCACCATGATTTTATTTTGACAAACCTAAAAGGACTGACCTAATGTCTCGGGGACTCAAATGTGAGTCTTGCCTACGTAGCAAATGCGCAGAGACAATGTAGTTCGGACAAATGATAAAGACTGATTGATATGACTGACTTTGACAAGAGATGACAATGTGTTTGCGCTTTTTGAGCAGTCTAAATTATTGTGTGTGGTTTTCTTCAGGACGTTTTATGATTTTTAGGTCTTTCTTCTGGACTTTTTACAATGTTTTTGGTCATTTTTTAGGACTTTTTGCGATGTTTTTGTTTTTTTCAGGACTTTTTGTAAATGTTTTTTGGTCTTTGTTCGGACATTTTGATGTTTTTCTTTTTTAGGACTTTTTACCAATGTTTTTGTCTTTTTTCTCATGACTTTTTGCTAATTTTTTAATCTTTTTTTTAGGACTTTTTGCCAATGTTTTTGTCTTTTTTCAGGTCCAAGACTTAGCCATTTTTAAGGAACATGGACAGGATGCTGCTAGTTTAGTAGATGGACATTCGTCAAGACTTGATGTCAATCGCTTATCCACTATGATAGGTAGGGTAGAATGTGGTGGCAATTTGTGTAATAATGATGATAATACCTTTCATCCTAAGCCAAGGCAGGTAAAGTGACAGGAGATGGCAGAGCAATGATTGATTACGCATGGTGCCTGTTTGCCAGGTTTTCACCATGGTACTTGTCCAAAGCGCATGTTTGCCAGATTTTCACTATTGAATAAATCATTTTTCTCTTTACTATTTTTCTTGACTTTTTGATTTTTTTGGTGTCACCAAGATGCCTATTTGCCAGGTTTTCATCAAGGCAACCATTTTTCATCATTTTTCAATTTTTATTTTTTTTGTATTTTGTGGTTTTCAACTAAATCCTCTGATGCTATGTGTAGAACCTTCAGAGATGTAAACTATTGATGGGATCTATTAGTTGTTCTCCATCTGGTGTGGCCAGCTAATAAGCTCTAAAATTGAAAGAAGATATAATAATATAGGGACCCAACTAATTTGGTTCAAATTTTCTCAGCTTTTCTCTGTCGGCTTGGTTCTTGGGGTTCTGCATGAGAACTAGGTCACCAATGTCAAAATTTATGACCATAACCTTCTTATTATAGCTACAACAAAGACGGTTCTGATATGCCTGGAGATGGTTCAGTGAATTTTTCCTTCTTTCTTCCAGCATTTTCAGCTCATGCAAGCGTGATTGTCGGTACTCCTCTTCATTAGTTAGACCCTTCAGGGAGACTCGTAGTGAAGGAATTTCGACCTCAATGGGTAAGATGGCCTCAGCGCCAAAGACTAGGGAAAATGGGGTGGCCCCTGTAGGCGTACAAATGCTAGTTCGGTAAGCCCACAGAGCAAGGTTGAGTTGTATGTGCCAGTCACGGCCAGCATCATTGACAGTCTTTTTGAGAATTTTGACAATGGTTTTATTGGATGCCTCAACTTGGCCATTTCCTTGTGGGTAGTATGGAGATGAAAAGTGGTGTCGGATATGGAATCACTCACATAACTCATGTACGTCTTGGTTTTTAAATGGATGTCCGTTGTCAGTGATGATGGACTGCGGAAGGCCATACCGAAAAATGATGTAGTTAAGGATGAACTTTGATATTTGTTTGCTGGTAATATATGTCAATGGGATGGCTTCAATCCACTTTGTGAAATATTCAGTGGCAGTAATAATGAATTTGTGGCCGTTGGATGAGGTTGGATGAATCTTACCCACGAGATCGAGTCCCCATTGAGCAAAGGGCCAAGGAGAAGTGATCAGCCGTAGTTCTTGTGCTAGAGCATGGACCAAATCACTGTGAATTTCACATTTGCGACAAGTCCTGACATATTCAATTGCATCTTTTTCCATTGTCAGCCAATAATACCTGAGTCTCGTTACTTTCTTAGCTAGAGTAGGACCACTCGAATGAGATCCGCATATACCATCGTGCACTTCTCGTAAGGTCGTACATGCTTCGTCGGTGTCAAGACATCTAAGGAGGGTATCGTCGAAACTACAGCAGTAAAGGGTGTCACTAAAAATGGCATACCTTGCAGATTTCCTAATGAAGGATTTCCTTTGGTTATTGGACAGGTTCAGTGGAAGGGTTTGAGACTTTAGGTAGTCGTAAATGTCCTGATACCAAGGAGACTTGGGACCAACAAGTTTACAAACCATTTCTGATTCTGGGATATCATATGCCGGTATCAAAAGCTGTTCTACTAAGAACTCAAATTGTGACACATTTTTAGGGATGTCCAAGAGAGAACTGATAGTAGCCATTGCATCAGCTGCCTTATTCTGTGCCCTGGGGATTTGTTCAAAAGAAATCAATTGGAAGTATGTCAGGAAACTGTCCACCATCCTCTTGTAGGGAAGCAACTTCTCATCTTTTGTTTCATAGCCATCATTCACTTGGTTGATCACGAGCTGGGAATCCCCAAATACAAGCAACGCCTAAATTTTCTATTTTATTGCCAACTTGAGACCCGTGACTAGTGCTTCATATTCAGCAATGTTATTTGTACAAGGGAAAGTGATCCTGAATGACTTAGGAATTGAATCCCCCTGTGGTGTGATAAACAAGATTCCAGCACCTGAGCCATGACCAGTATGAGACCCATCAAAATATAGCTTCCATGGTGCCACCGGTTCCGCATGAAAAATGGACTCATCGGGAAAGTCAGTTACTAGTGGATGAGTGACTTGGATTGGTGCATCTTCCCGCTGATCTATTATTACCTGCCCTTTTATTGCCTTACGCTTGACATATTATATGTCATACTCGCTTAGTATCATGACCCATTTTTCCAGCTGACCTGTTAATGCCGCCCGACTTAAGAGATATTTCAGTGGATCAATCTTGGTGACCAACTGTGTCTGATGACTGAGCATATAGTGTCATAGTTTTTGGGACGCAAATACAATAACGAGGCATGCATGTTCAATGTATGTGTAGTTCAACTCATACCCTATCAGTGTGCGACTGATGTAATAGATTGCTCTTTCTTTTCCTTCATGATTATTTTGTGCCAACAATGCCCCCAATGCTAAACTAGTAGTTGAGATGTATAGAATTAATGGCTTTCCATGAATATGAGGCATGAGAACTGGTGTTGACAACAGGTAATCTTTGATTTATTGGAAGGCCTCTTGACATTTATCCATCCATACAAAGGGGATACCCTTGTGCAACAGATGCTGAAACAGATGACACTTATCTGCCAATTGGGCTATGAAACGCCAGATAGATTGTACTCTACCTTGCAGAGTTCTGAGTTCACTGATTCCTCTGGGTAGAGGCATGTCTATGATTGCTTTGACCTTTTCCGGATTGACCTCTATGCCTCTTCGATAAACTATGTACCCCAGGAGTTTACCTGATGTGACCCCAAAAACACACTTCTTAGGGTTTAATCAAACTTTGTACTCTTCAAGTCTCTTGAAAATTGTGTCGAGTACCTTCAAATGATCTTTCCTTGTTGATTTTTCCAAGAGGTCATCTACATAATCTTCCATTATTTTGTGCATCATGTCATGGAAGATTGTGGTCATAGCCCTTTGGTATGTGGCACCTGCATTTTTGAGACCAAAGGGCATGATGTTCCAATAGTATGTACCCCATGGGCAAGTAAATGCCATTTTGTGTTGATCCTCAGGAGCAATGCGGATTTGATTATAGTCAGAGAAACCATCCATGAGGGATAGCATCTCATATCCTACTGTAAGGTCCACTATGATGTCAATGTTTGGCAAGGGAAAGTCATCCTTTGGACATGCTTTATTTAGGTCTCAGAAGTATGTACATACATGGATCAACCCATTTGGCTTTATGACTAGGACCAGATTAGAAATCCATTCAGCGTAGTCAATAGACCTTATGAATCCGGCATCTAATAATTTCTGTAACTCGGCCTTGACCAATAGGGCAACTTGGGGATGCATTTTGCACAACTTCTGCTTGACTGGTTTAGCATTAGGTATTAGTGGCAGATGATGTAGGACCAGTTCTGGGTCCAATCCTGGCATGTCAGCATAGGACCATGTGAAATTGATTTTTTGTTCCGCAAAGAATTTATGAAATTATGGTTTCTCTTCGTCAGTCAATGATGCAGCAAATAGGACCATCTTGGGGTCTTCTGCAGTTGAAATGTTATCCTCTATTGTGTCCTCAATAAGCATAGTCGATTTCTCCTATTGCATGGGGAGAAAGTTCAGTCCTCCATCTTTGAGTGCCTCAGAGAGGTTTTCACCCGCAGATACATCCTTTATTTTTACTATTTTATCATCAAGAGGTGCCTTTCAGTTTTCACCTAGAGATGTTTCATTTTTTACTTTATTTTTACTTTTACTTTTGCGACTAGAGGACTGAACAGTCTCGCCGAAGTATGTCGTGCAGTCTAAATCAATAGAAAATCCTGATTTGTGGTCCCCACTGGGCATGCCTTCTCGTAATCCCATAAATTTAGCAATTGCCTCATCATTATGAAATGTATCCAGGGCTGGTGGTCCTTGTTGGTCCCAATCGACTAGCTCAGGGTAAACTAAGGTAATGCCATCGTCGATGTTGGTGAATTGGGGTGAGGATGTGGACAACATACAAACGTGTTCACTGATGTTGTAGATGAGATTATCATCATCCAACTCGACATCAGACTCTATCCAATATTCTCCTTCACTAGTGTCATATTCATTATCAAAATAAGGAGTGAAGGTTGTAGAGCCATGATTGTCACTGTTGTCTGATGCTTCAGATGGATTGCACAAAATGAGTTTAGATGATGGGTGTGGGATGTCATGGGGAATGATAATGGGATGTTGACCATTTGGTGCTTGTTCAATTTTGAATGTTTTCCAAAACCATTGTTCAGAGGTTAGTTCCCCTAGTTCAACAAACAAATCATCAAGACAACAATCACTTAGGGATCATTCTGAGCCAAATTCCCACTCATGGGAGTCCCTTTCGGTGAGGGTTTCCCTAGTAGTCTTGACACTATCTGAAGCATGTACTCCCTCATTTGAAAGTCTAGAGGTACGACGATCATCATTGTCGAGTGATCCAAACCCTAATCCAAGATATTTCATAATTTGAAAAGTTTCTATGGGATCCCTCTGGCCAGTTTTATTTTTTCCTAGGCTACTAGTACCATCATAGCCTTTAGCCCTCATGATGTAACCTTTGCCATATCTTTGAACTGGTAATGGGGGTAGGGCGATAGTATCCTTGTAGATCCATCCTGTAACGTCAGTGAGGTCTTCCTTACTCATGTCTCCCCACTTGATAAAAACTGTTTTCGGTGGAACTTTGAAATTTTCCTAAGGTTCCATTCTGAAACATGGCCGACCATAGTCCTTTGGAGACCTGGGCATTGTTGTTATGTTGTATGATGTGTGCAGTTTGAATTCTCCATAGCCAAGGTCTTGGATTTTGACAGTGGATTCAGTCTTAGGGCTAGTGGATGGTGGTGGTATGGCGGAAGACATGGATGGAGCAGACCTAGAAGATGGTGTGAGTGTGGATGGGTCGATATATTTGGATGACGAGGAGCTAGGTGCTTCTCGGTTAATAGGTACTCAGTTCTCAGAGATATCCTTTAAGTTTGTACAATATTGGAATGGGTTGGGGTCTCCATATATGGTTATTTCTGTGCCGTCAAATGGAAACTTGAGGCATTGGTGGTATGTGGACGGAACGGCTTTTAAGGCATGAATCCATGGACGGCCCAACAAGATGTTATACGGTAGTTCCAAATCCAGGACCTGGAAAGTTGTGTCCACGATGATTGGTCCCACTCTGATAGGGAGAGAGATAATGCCACGTGAAGAGCGTTCCTTGTCATCGTATGCTTTGATCACTATACTTTTCATTGGGTCTACGCATGCATTAGAGAACCCTAGAGCCTTAACCAGTTTCAGAGAGCATATATTCAATCCTGCTCCGCCATCTACTAAAACCTATCTTACTTTGTGCTTGTGGACAAAAGTTTCTATGTGCAATGCATCATTGTGGTTGGTTTTATGTGATGAGTAATCTTGATACGAGAAGGTGACGTGGTGCGGCGTAGTGAGATATCCCACCATAGTTTCAAATTGATTGACATCAATGTCGTTGGGGACTAACGACTCTAGGAGAGTTTTATCTAGGATATCTTTGTGTGCGGGAGAGATACGAAGCAGCTCGAGTATAGAGATTTGTGCAGGAGTCTTTCCTAGCTGGTCGATGAGGTGGTGACACTCGAGATGGGCCCAGTATGGTGATTTTGGCTTGTCTAGCTGGAGGTGGACTAGCTATAGTGACCTTGCCACTATGAGTGGTAGCATTACATTGGGGTGCTCTTCTGACCGTAATGGTATTGATGTATTCATTGTCAGTTCGGACATTGTTTATAATAGGTCCACTAGAATAGTCATACTTGACTCGGGTGAAGTTAGCTTGATTCTGTGGACCTGACGTGGAAGAATTATGAGAACCATGGTCCTGCAGTGGATTCTTGTGGATAGTATGATCTGAATTGGAGGCGAATTATGATCCACCTACTTTGATGGTGCGACTTTCGATAAGATCTTGTATTATGTTTTTCAATTGTCGACAGTTAGAGGTTGTATGCCCTTTTGCTTGATGGTATTCGCAAAGTGCATTCTCATTCCACCATGTTGGTTTGAATTGTCTTGGGTCATACGTTTTTGGTTCTGGAAGTATGATGACCCCATGCTGGAGGCATTTCCTAAGGACTTCTTCAATGGGTTCACCCAAATGGGTGTATGTGTGACCCCTAGGAAATTGTCTCATCTGACGGTATTGTCCCTGATTATTTTGACTGCTTTGGTTTTTTGAAGAAGTATTGGGAGGAGGTGTTAATGTCGTTGTTGGTCTATTTTGTTGTTGAACCCCTTTCAGGGCCAATACAAGACCTACAGTGTTTGCAGTCTTGGCGTTGACGACACCGTCATTTGTAACGTGCTTATTTTTAACCCAATATTTGTTTTTGTCAGCGGTTGGATTGACGTTTGTGTTTTTGGAACCATATCTCAGTTCTCCCTTTGTGATAAGGGCTTTCTCAATTTGGACCCCTTTTTCAACTAATTCTATGAAGTTTGTGCAACAATGTATTTGCAATGCAAATTTTAGGGGCCCTAGAAGTGTTTGGACAAACATATCGACTTTTTCCCTTTCGAGGATGTCAATGTGACATCAACTAGCGAGGCTTCTCCATTTTTGAAAGAATGGGATAAATGTCTCACTAGCATCCTCTTGCGTGAGATTGCACAAGCTAGTGATAGAGCTATCCATGTCAATATTGTATGCATAATTTCTTATGAATTTTTGTTTAAGCTCATCCCATGTCTGGATATCCTTTTGAGTTGAAAACCATTCAAGGGCTTGACCCACCATACTTTTAGAAAAAAGTCTCATCAAGTATGTTTGTTCATAGGCAATGTCCATACAATTGGTTGTAAATTCGCGAACATGCTCAATGGGATTTGTTTTGCCTCTATATTTTGTGTAGTTGGGTGACACGTATCCTGGCGGAAATGGAGGCATGTATAAGTTCATGTCAAATGGGTATACATTCAGGTCATATGATATTTCTGATTTCTTGCCTGAAATGTACATGTTTTGAATAGTTTTCTCTACATCCCTCAATCTTGTTCGGAGGGCATCAACATCAAGGTCATTTATGTTTTTGTACGTTGGATTGCCTAGTACACCATAGGTCCCTATTTGTTGTGCTTGCATATTGGTGTATTGTGGCGGTATGGATTGTTGTGGTATGTATGACGTGTGCGGATTGACATGTTGTTGGTATTGGAAGTTATGATTGGGTGTAGGTTGATATTGAAAGTTATGATTGGGTGCATGTTGATGAGTATGAATGTTAGATGAGTAGGTTGGGATGTGTCCCCCAGCCATGTGTGTCGTTATTTGGGGGATGTTATGACCATGGATGTTATGGTGTGTTAATGATGTCATGGGTTGTGTCATTTGGCCACCTTGTGTAAATTGTTGATTTTGTACAAGGGGAACGTTTTTGTTTGTACCTTTACTAGTCATATGCGGCACGACAGAGCAGATGCATCATTCTGGACTTCAAATGCAGCACGATTGATCATATGCGTCGTTCAAGATATCAGTTGCGGCTTATCAGGGCGATTGCGGCTCTTCTATCGGCATATGCATCACGATGTTTTTAAAAAATAGTTGCGTCAATCCATACCTATACCTGCAAAATAGCAGAAAACACAAAAAAAAGTACAGAAAACTAGAAAAATGGAGTCGGGTTCACCAATGTAATCAAGGGATTTCTTTTAGGTTCGATTCAAGTTGTTAGCAACAAATCAATAAATGACAATGAAACCCAAAGATCTTACAAAACACAAAGGAAGTAAAACAAAAAATGATTATACCTGATCGCTGATACCTCCATGATTCACTTTTGTAATACCTTCTTGCTTGTTGGATGATGTTTCCCTCAAATTCATCGTGCGAGCAATCTACAAATGTCTAAGTCCTACACCAAGCTTTGAAGGATTTTAAATATGCCTAATGACTATGTCTATAACTATAATTGTCAATGTCTATGCCTAAACAAATGCCAAGATTTGACCAAATAAATATAATGACTATGGAAATTGCTATGAAAACTAAGTATGCAAAATGCCTAAAATGTAATATGTCTGTACGTAATTGAAAAGTGAGAGGAAAATGCCATTTTATAGAAAATGTCATTTTGAGTGGACGGGCGAGATTAATTGATGATGAGAACCTAAAATGAAAGGTCCAGATTAAATCTGAGAATCCCTAATGAGGGTTAGGGAAAATCCTTAATCGAACGGTCAGAATAAAATCTCAGATAATCGGATCGACGATGGAGAATAAATGAGACAAATTAATTAAGGAAATAAAGATTTTTGAAAAATCAAGAGGATAAGATTGCCTGATTTGTGAGATTCAAAAAATCAAGAAGATAAGATTTGGACTGAAGATCAGATTTGAAAAATCAAGAATCTGCCCGATTACTTGATTTTTGGAAGAATAATATCTTTTTGAATTTAATTAATTCAAAATGATAATTTTGTGTGACAAGTAAATAATCTTTTTCAGATTATTTACTAAAAGGAGAGAAAGTTAATAAAATGGAATCATTTTAAATATTTTCATTTATTTAAAATGAGAGAAAAGTGAAATTAGTAATTAAATAATTAAAAATAATTATTTAATTTGGAAGATAAGACTAAATAATTAAATAAATAAATTTATTTAATTGTGACATTTAGTGACATCAAATAAATGAAATTCATTTATTTAATAATCAGGAAGAATTAATGAAGAAAGGAAATTAAATAAATTAAAAAATTTATTTAATTAAGGGAAGACTTAGACAATTAATGCGTATTTAATAAATAAATAAAATTTATTTATTTAATAATCATGAAGAATACCAAGACATGAATTAATTAAACAATTATAAATTATTTAATTAATAGTTGAATGTTGACCAAGGACATAATTAAATGTCATAATTAGGCTAGGATGAAAGTGGTAAAAAATGAAGCTTGCAGGTCTAGGTCATTTTTAGGTGTCTACACCAATCATGCTCAAATCTTGGGAAAAGGAAAATGAACATGTAGACAATGTACTCCAAGATCCAAAAGGTCTGGTGAGAAAAGATGATGATTCCACTAGCATGAACTAAGAAAGAACAAAATAAGAACAAAAAATTGAAAGAAAATATTTTTGGTTGATGCAAGATTACCAAGAACCAAGGATCTCATGCATCATGTTTCTTGGGACACATGTCACACACTTGCTCCGTCATGCATTGAACTTGGACCCATCAAGACACCGCCATCACACATTGTAGGAAGCACCTAGGTGACATCATTCACAATAGTGATGTGAATGATGCATGTGATAACCATTAGATCCTCTCCATTAAATCTAAGCCATTGAAACCATACAAAGAAAAAAAACCTTGGTCCCACCAATACACATGTCACCTCAACATTTTCCATTCACCATTGTTTCCATCCTATCAGGATATCAAAGGGACCATCATCAATGTTCCACTAATATACATCACTCCCTCCGATGAAGACAACTTGTCATCCATCAGAATGTCAAAGGGACTACATTTTAGCTCCCTTTGATAGCCACCTATCCCTCTGATGAAGAGATCGTTCCTTCATCACTCATCATGCAAAGGATTTTATTACTTTGGATCATAATCGAGATGTTAAGGAGTCTAGTGATATGATGACACCTAGCAAAGAATATTCCTTTATTAATACCTTCATTTCTCATTGTGGAAATCCCTCAACTCTTATGTTTATAACTGCGATGCACTAGAAGCTAGCAATGACCATTTGATCACCATATTTATGTTGGAAGATAGTCAACACTCCCCTCAAGATTCATGAGATGGACTAACCACCTCCCATGGATCTGTTAAATTTGTCAGTTGTATCGAACATTAACAGGTTGACCTTTTGGTGCAATGACAACCATGGGGCCAACAATTGGTATCAAATCCAAAGTTGTCAGGTTTGAATCCCCTCAGTTTGCATTGAGGGGGAGATTTTTAGTAGCTAGTTAATTCTCCCCTTGGGATTCATGACATGGAATAACCACCTCCTATGGATTTGTTAACTTTGGTGGTTATATCAGACATTAATAGGTCGACCTTTTGGTGCAACAAAAATCATGGGGCGAACACTTTAAATCTAGGTTGTTCATCGTGCATCACACATTTGACTTGATTCTTTCAACATGAAATAGTGATGCAAAGAGTCCACACAATGTGAAGGGACATATAGGCCATCCCACATCATGGAAATGAAATTAGCAGTGATGAGCTTGTAGTGATATGAAGGAAGGTGCGATGCAAAGAAAGATAGTCTATCACTCATCGCTACTTTGTTTTCAATAGGAATTTATCAATTTTCAATACGAGGAGAGCTAGCGATATGAAGGAAATACTAGTGTGTTGCTCATCGCTTAAACAAAGCCAATGAGGGAAAGTCAATCTACGATGCACTTGAGGCTAGTGATGAGAAATCACTTAAGTGATGCATTTTTCACACATGCTCAAATTAGTTTTAAAATGGGGGTTGTTCCTAGGCAAATAAGACTTAGGAAAAAATTATTTCTCAGCCCTCGAACATAAGACTTTTAATCAAATATTTAAATTGGGGCAGTGACTAGAAGACATGGGTAAAGAGGCTGATAAAAACATGACCACCTAAGACATAAGTTGTAACTTATCCAACTGAGGATTGGGTACAAAAGGTCAATGAGAGAACAAAACAAAAAGTGACAAGGAAAAAGTACTAGGGTTTTAGGTAGATTTAAACCCTACATGCAATTCAAAACCCTAATCAGACACAATTGAGGAGTTTCAAAACCTCAAAGACCCAGATTCATAAAAAATAATCATGGATTTCAATAGGATGCAACGTAGGATCTCTCTGATCAGAAATAAATGATGTGGATCCAAGGGTGGCATAAAATATGTCAACAATACCCTTATCATATTTTTGTTGTTTTACTTTCTCAGATAATTTCTTGGTGTAAAGAATGTCATATGGTTGGTTAATATTCCTATTGAAATTCAAATTAGGGATCACTTAAGAAGGTTTGGAAGCATAGAAAATAAGGATAACATGCTATGGGGTTTCTTCAAGACCTTATAAGGGAAGATACAAGAAAGAGAAAGTACTCCTAAAATTGTTGTTTAAAATTACAAGAAGGATATAACCTTTATGGTTACTAGAGATGAATACATTATGGAAGCAGTGGAACCTAGAATAGTCTGGATTCTAGAAAAGATATAATCATAGGTCATGTAGATCTTATGTTAAACAAACCAAGATACCCTACTATAGATAGGTTTAGAACCTATGAGGAGTGTTAGATTCTGTGAGAAGTGAGAATCAATCCAAGATCTGATGTCAATCATAGATCACATGCAAGTTCACTCAATAAATGATCTAAGATCAAAATAGTAGAATGAAGAGAAATTTGAAATGATAGAAAAATAGAGACAAGGAAAGAGAAAATGAAGAATACTCTCACCGAATGATCACCAAACTAGCTGAACAAGTGAAGGTGAGAGGAGAGTGCTCAATATATAGAAAAATACAGGAAAATACATCCAAGAGGTGCATTAACTCCTACTACCCATAAAAGGTGGGAGGTTATCACCTACTCAGTAAATGAAAAAACATGTGGCATAACCTCCTTAGGTGAAGACAAAAAGGAAGTGACACATAAAGCCAAAAGAGGGTGAGAAACTGAACTACCCCATAATATACCTAGGTAAAAATAGAATAGTGGTTATGAGAGGTGGAATAACAAGCCAAAAGAGGATGTGTAACAACTACCCATGTGTGGGGAGAGAGTGAAACATGTAGCTGATGTATTTTTCCACATGTCCTCATATTAACCACACCTAATAAACCTAAGAAATCTTAAATAATATATGTAGGAAAAAAGAAATACCCCCTACATAAGGAAAATAGAAAAACCTACACTAACACCCCCCCTTAAGCATAGCTTAGGTGGGTGAAAAGATGGGTCCTAGAAAATGAGGCCATGTTAGGTACCCATGTACATAGAGATCCCCCCCATAAGAAGAAGCTCGACCAAAAGAGGAATAGTACCCCCAAATAGAGAGAGTAGAATGAAGGACTAAGAATCCCCTCCTGAAGTAGACACCTATTACACCCCAAGAAAAGCTCGCAAATGAAGGAACTTGCTTTCTGCGAAGGGTTTGGTGAAGATGTTCATAGTATGCTCTAATGTGGAACAATAATTAAGATCAATTATGCCTTCCTAAATCAACTCTCGGATGTAGTGCATATGAATCTCAATGTGTTTCTTCCTTTGATGATGAACTAGATTCCTTGAGATCTGTATTGCACTTTGATTATCACAAAAGATGACTGTAGGATTTCTAGCTGAAATTCCAAACTCAGTGAGAATATTCTGAAGCCAAATAGCCTTAGTGGTGGCATTAACTACCCCTTGATACTCAACCTTTTTTGATGAAAGAGCAATTGAAGACTACTTCTTGCTCGACCAACAAACTAGACCAGAACCAAGGTAGAAGCAATACCCTTAAGTAGACTTATTATCTTGAGAATCATTTTCCTAATTAATATGAATCTGTGTGTCCCACCAAGTCAATATCCATGCCTGCTACATATTGAATCCCATAATTATGAGTACCCTGAATGTAGTGAAGGATCCACTTAGCTGCTTTCCAATGCAACTCATGTGGCTCCTACATGAATCAAGAGACCTTGCCCATAGCATATGAAATGCCAGGTCTCATATGAGTCAAGTAGATGAGACTCCCAACAATTTTTTGGTACAAAGTGCCATCAACCAAGGGTGAAGAACACTTAGCATCAAGTTTGACCCCTAAAAAAAATGGAGTCAGTACAGGCTTACAGTTAGCCATCTAAAATATAGAGAGCATATCAAGTGCATACTTGGGTTGTCCAAGGAAGATTCTTGAAGATGATTGAGTGATCTCAATCCCTAAGAAATAATGCAAAAGACCCAAGTCAAACATCAGAAATATATCATGTAGAGTAGTTTTCACTGCCTTAATGGTGGACGAGTGACTCCTTGTAATCAATAGGTCATCAAAATAGAGAACCAAGAATGTGAGAGTTTCATACTATTGCAGAATGTATACATTCAAATCATAATGACATTGTTTGAACCCAACTATCAAAAGGAAAGAGTCCATCTTGGCATACCAAGCTCAAGGAGCCTATTTAAGGACATAGAGAGACTTTCAAAGTATGCAAACAAGTGAAGGATCCTACACAAACCCTTGTGATTGCTAAATGTAGATTTCCTCCTGAAGGTCACCATGAAGAAAGGCACTCTTCACATCCATCTAATGAATTTCCTAATGATGTGCTACAGTTATAGAAAGCACAAGTCAGATAGAATTCATCTTAGCAACTAGTGCAAAAGTTTTAGAGTAGTTAATCCCAGGAACCTAGGAGAATCCTTTTGCTACCAAGCAAGCCTTGTGCTTGTCAACTGACCCATCTTCTATAAATTTTGTTCGATATATCCACTTGCATCAAAAAATATTTCTTCCCTTAGGAAGAGGGACTAAATCTCATGTGTTATTCCTCTCTAAGGAATTGAACTCTTCTTGCATTGCAGTAGCCCACTCAGGAATACTAGAAGCTTCTAAAAAATATTATGGATCAGAAGCTGGAGCAACAAAGAGATGTGGAGCTTGCTAAAATTGTGACTTTGTTATTCTTTTTTGTGATGGATCACCAACCCAATCAATTGCTGACTCCAATTTTTGTAAAGCCCAAAGAGGTGTTGAGGCTAGAAAAGCTGGAAGAGAATCATCAACCTCTAAATGATGACTAGATGAGGAATGTGAATCCTCATCATCACTACCACCATCTGAAGTGGAGGAAGAAGACTCCTCATCAATATTAGGAGGATTAAGATCCTCTAAAGAACTATCATCATGATGCAAAGTCTCAAATGTGATGGTATATGGAGAAGTGGTAAGAGAAGAAATAGAAGAGCTCTCCTCAAAATGAACACTCCTCTCAATAAACAACTCATGAGTGGCGGGATGGAGAAGCCTATAAAATTTGACATCATTTCGATACCGACCAAATATGCAAGTCTTACTCTGCGGATCCATAGCCTTGTATTTCTCTGCTGGAATATGGTCCCATGCAAGAGAACCAATACTCAAAAGTGTTTAACTATGGGTTTCCGACGAGTCCAAGCTTGAAAAGGAGTTACTCCCTTTACATATTTGTGAGGAACTCGGTTCTGGATTTAACACACACATTTGATGGCCTTTTCCTAGTACTAAGGTGTTAAAGATTTAGAGTGAATCATATAATTGGTCATCTCCTTCAAGGATATGTTCTTGTGTTCTATGGCACCATTTTGTTGAGGACTATATGGAACTTTGTGCTACATATTGATACCTTTTGAAGCACAAAACTATTCAAACTGATTGTTAACATGTTCTCACCTATTATCTATACATATAATTTTTATGAACTTCCTAGATTTTTTCTCTACAAAAGTTTTGAAATCTATAAAATGATCAAAGACCTCAGACTTCTATTTGAGAAAATAGACCCAAATGTATCTAGAAAAGTCATCAATAAATGTCAAGACATATATATCCTTATTGTTTAGGTTGTGGAAATGGTCCTACCAAGTCACTATGTACCAAATCCAATAGATTTGTAGCTCTCCATGCTTTTCCTTTATCATATTTCTCCTTAGTATGCTTACCAAGAATGCATCCTTAGAAAAATCCATCAAAAAATTAAATAGAAGGAAACCCTGAAACCATGTCCTATTGATTGAGCCACTGTAAGTAATGATATTTCAAGTGGCCAAACCATTAATGCCACAAACAACTCACTTCATTGGCATGAGTGAGTAAGACTGTCGAAGGAGAGTCAAGAATGAGTGAGAAAATTGATATAGTCTAGATTAGTGATCTATTTTTCCCACAACAACTGTAGACCCATTATGTATTTCAATGATTACCACTATATCTGGAGTGAACTCAACTCACTTTCCAAAACCAGTGTGAGTGATTTGACAAATAGATAGGAGATTAGTTGAAAAATATTGAACATAAAGAACATCCTCAAATGTCCCTTCACCTACATCAATAGACCCTCTCCCATGCACTTCAATAGGAGTTTCATCACCCACAAGTATGGTTGGCATAGAACATGGCTCTAAAGAGGTAAAATTATCCTTATATGAGGCCATGTGGTGTGAATCAAATGATTCAACGATCTAAGACTTTGGTTGTGAAGAAACAACAACTAGGGCATTTCCCTTTCATTTCTCTTTACTTTTGTCTATGTCCTTAGAATAACCTTCTGATGAACTCTGTTTGACTAAATCAGACATCTTGATATTGTTATTTTCTAGAAGATGTGAAAGGTGGTCAATTTTTTTCTTTAAACACTTATGTTCATCATGGCCATGCCTCTTATAGTAAGAACACTTTACCTTCTCCTTCTTAGGTTGTTCACCTTTTGATGAAGAGGTCTGACTATCTACTTTTGAAGTAGTAGATTTATGATATTTCTTCTTCTCTCCTTTGTTCTTTTGTTTCTTATATTACTTATTAGACCCTTTATGTTCTTTTGTTCCTTGATTAATAGCCAAGGCATGTGACTTAGATGATTTAATTGTACCCATTAGAACCAATTTTTCCTGCTCTTTAGTGATTTTTGCAATAAACTCATCTAGAGAAGGCATTTTATATGTGGAACCTAGGGCACATTTTATAGCATATAATGTAGAAATAAATACAAAGTAATTAGGACCAAGCTTAGAAATAATACTCAAGATCAATTGTTTATCATCCTTATTGATTCTAGATTGTTCCAATTGCAATATAATAGCTTTGAATTTTGTGAAGAAGTCTTGTATGGTGTCAAAATTAGGACTCAACCCTATGAGTTCATTCTCCAATTGATGACCCCTTAACTCATCCTACTTACCAAAGAGGGTTTCCAAAGTTTTCCACACTTCATTTGGTGTTTAGCAGACTCAATATGAAAAATTAGGTATGGAGATACTGACATACACAAAGTACAAAAAGCTTCATCACATTTGTTAAACCATTTAATCTTTTCTGCATCATCTTGTGGTTTAGTTTCAAGTCCCATTGCTACACGATGATATCCATGTCTTTTCAAATATATTACCATCTTAAATTTCCATTTAAAAATAATTATATGGAGTTAAATATGGAACTATAGATGCATCCATGAGAGTAGAAAAGAATATTACAAAGAAGAAAGAAAAGTGTGAAGAAAGAAGACACATGAGACACCCCCCCTTTCCACTAGTCTCAAAAATCACCCCCCTAGATATTACAATGTTGAAACTTCGTGATTAGTGCTTTTACAAGGTTTTTCCAAATTACAAGGCTTTTAAGTCCCTTAATGGCCAAAATTATAATATTTGATACAAATTAATTTTCAAATAAAAATATGAAAAAATAACCTTCTAGCTATTTTTAACACTTCAATATCTTTCTAACACCTTTTCATTTTTGAAAAAATAGATTACAGAAGTGAAAGATATGACCTATTGAAGATAAAAAAAATGTAGCAAATTCAACCTACAATATCTGATAGAAAAAGGTAATTTTTATTTTTTAACTTTCATGAATCGAAAGAGCTCATTTCCAGATTTCCATCAAGTACTTGTTTGCGAAAAGTTGACTCCCAAGGCAAAAGCTATGCACTTTTGAAGAAAAATGCAAAATATACTTGTGATGAACAACTCACACCTTTTGATTTAATTTTTGCAAAATTGATCAACTATATGCAAAAAATAACAAATACCCAAATAGTTTTTTGACCCTTGACATAAAACCCAAAAATCATTTTTCTTAGAAATGAGTGAAAGCTAGATTTCTAAAGCCAAAATGAAAATAGCTTCTGTAAAAAATTTAGATCTTTAACTATGATTTTTTTACTATATCCTCCAATCTTTTATTTTGTTGAAATAATGTCAATTTTGACTTTCTCAAACCTTCTAGACTCTCTAGAAATGCTGAAAAATCCTCCAATATTACCAAAAAGTTGCAAATCCCCTATATCTTATAGTAATAGATATATGTAAACTAGATTAAATATATGCTTATTTTTCCTTTAAATGGTTTTGATTCTCTAGGTCATATGAGGATGCAGGAGAAGAGCATACTTGGTTTTGAGAAAAAACATTAGTTTTCTATTAGTCTCAAATCTCTCAAAAAATTAGAAAAATAATGAGCTATACTAGACAACATGACTCTAATACCATGTTAGATTCTGTGAGAAGTGAGAATCGAGCTAGGATCTAATGTTGTTCGTAGATCACATGCAACTTCACTCCATAGATGATCGAAGATCAAAATAGCAAAATGAAGATAAATCTGAAATGAGAGAAAAATAGAGACAAGACAAGAGAAAATGCATAATACTGTCAATACTCTCACTGAATGATCACCAAACTAGCCGAACTAGTGAAGGTGAGAGGAGAGTGCTCAATATATAGAATAATAAGGGAAAATACATCCAATATGTGCATTAACTCCTACTACCCCTAAAAGGTGGGAGGTTATCACCTACTTGGTAAATGACAAAACATGTGGCATTAGCTCCTTAGGTGAAGAAAAAAAGGAGGTGGCACATAAAGCCAAAAGAGGGTGAGAAACCCAACTACCACATAACCTACCTAGGTAAAAATAGAATAGTGGTTATGAGAGGTGGCACAACAAGCCGAAAGAGGATGTGTAGCTCAACTACCCATGTGTGGGGAGAGAGTTACAAATGCAGCTAATGTATTTCACCATGTGTCCTCATATTAACCACACCTAGAATAAACCTAAGAAAGCTTAAATAATATGTGTAGGAAAAAATAAATACCCCCTACATAAGGAAAATAAAAAACCTACATTAAGAAGGAGATATCTAGTGAAGTGAATTTGAAGCATAAAGAAAAGGAAATAAAGAAAAATGTAGATAAAATGAAGGAAAAATTAGAAGACATTGTTGGTTCTTCCAAGAGGACTATGGAAAGAATCAAAGCCCCATATGTGGATCCATAGGGGACCCCAAGCATGAGAAGGTCCATCGGGACTTATACTCCCTCTCCAATTTTTCTAAAAGCATTTGAAACAAAGCCTACAATTAGTTCCAAGAAGAAAGCAATGCCCAGTGCCTCTGCAACACAACATAATCCTTCACAAAGGAAAAGAAAAGAGAAAGATACAAGAGAGAAGTATGTAGGTTATAATGATGATGATGATGATGATGAAGGACCTCAATTTGTCTAAAAGAAGAGAATTTCACAAGCACCCAAAGAAGTGAGGAAGAAGTAGAGAAGCAGAAGAAATATTTTGTATTCAGCAGAGAGAAAAGACATCCGATAAAGGAGAAAAGTATCCTAAGGGAAAGAGAAAGAAGTAAATTTTTCCTTTGTTAAGGGAGTACAACCCTCTAAAATTAGATGTTATGTTTAATGAAATTACAAATTTTTTTCTATTAGAAGAAACTGCATAGATGTATTCAAATGAAAACAATGAAAATAAGGCCACAATTAAAGAGGCCATTGTAAAATATATGGTTACTTTTAATACTAGTTTGAGAAAAATTGAAAGTTAGCTTACAAATGGAGTTTTGAGTACAAGAAGAGATGAAGTATTCAATGAAGATGCAAATATCAAGACTTTTTCCTTGGAGAAGATTGGATCTTCTGTCACGAATGAGGACAAGGAAAGATTGGATCAAGTTTACAACAAGGAATTCATAACAAAGAAAAGAGTTAGCACACTAATGAGCATAGATAAGGGAGACATAGAGAGATTGAGGGATGAAATACTACAAAATATTTCAGATTTGGCAAAGCAGTTAGGTATGTTTCTAGATAATGAGACTAAAATGTAGCATGACACATTGACTTCATAGATCAATGAACCTATTGTTGAATCTGAGAATGTTGAACAAGAACATGTGTATGGACCTGAGGGTGATTAGGAATCCATGATAATAGATAATGTCCCTCTAGTAGAGGATAATGTTGTTGCAAAAGATAAGAATGATGTTTCCCTAGAGAAGGAAGAAGAACGAGAATTGCCTCTCCCAGATACACAAAATAATGTTGATCAAAAGGAAGAATAAAATGGGAGAAATTAGAGAACTTTGAGGTGCAGAAGAATGAAAATTTTCATCCTATGGATGGTGAGAAAGTTGTAGAGGAAGAGAAGAGTGTAGAATACTTATCAAGCAGTGGATAGCAAGAGGAGAAAGAGGAAAAGGAAGAGAGAAGCATTCAAATGATTGGTGAATCCTCCAGAGCATCTAGAGATTCCTTGCAAGGCTTACTAGACATGCAACTTCAATTCCAATGATGGTGTCAACACCATTGCTGCAAATTCCTATGCAACAAGGATAAATTAACATGGAAAAAATATCTCCCTTGCATAAGCTGCAACTTGGTGATGCATTGCATGCCTCTACGAGAAAGGATATTTTACAAACTCACAAAAAGAGTGCTAAGATAATAGATGAGGTGGTGAAAGTACTACAAGATATCCTCCTCAGTGCACAAGCTGACAACCTTTATCTATTGTGCAACAACTAAGGTTCCTTCTTGATTCCTTTAAGAAATATTCTACCGATCTAGAGGAGAAGTTAGAAAAGGAAGTGAATAAGAAGATAAATGATAAGAGATTGCTAGATGCTTCTTTAAAATGTGTTATCTCACATGATAAGTTGTAAAGCAACTTAAAAGCTATTCAGAATTATGTGTAGGAAGAAAAAGTTTTGTTTCAATTTTGTTTGAAATGGATTATTTCTACCAAGAGCATAAAAGACCAGATGGACTCAACTGAGTCTTAGATTACTCATGCCTCTGGAGTTTATGATCCAATGAAAGGTGCAGATGGAACAACAAGGATAATAATTGAAAATCTGCATGGATAATTTTTCCAACTACAGGAGTAGGAAGAAAATATAATTATGCAATAGTGTCAGCTCAGAGACCTAGTGAGTGCAAGGCTTACTTCTCTTATGAGAATTTTGGCTGATGTGGAGAAGATGATACAACATAATATAGTACCCAACTCTCTGGAAGAAGGTGAAGAACTTCATATAAAACTTGAGAAACAATGTGGTTTCCTTTGCTAAGAAGGATCTAGAGCCACATCTTGAAAAATTGAAGGTGTTTATTTAGGGAAATTTCCCTCCACAAGCTAACTTGTACATTTTTGTTCCATATAGATAGTTTTCTATATTACAATGTACATATGCACAGATGTATTAGAGTGTTTTTCATTACACTTTTGGTAAATTTTGTTGGAGAAGATATGACTATAGGAGTGAAGAAATAAGGGGGAGTTATTCCCATGTACTTATAGATTATCTTCAAAGGGGTAGAACAATAGAAATCTGAAGAGTTTGATATTAAAGGTCCATTTTCCCTTGATTTCAAAGGGGAGAATATTATAGAATATTGGATAAGGTTGAGTAGTGTTGCCATCAATGAAAAAGGGGGAGATTGTTGGAAACTTGACTTGTTGGGAGAGATTGTTGGAAGCTTGTCATTATAGATTGTGTGATGGAAACATGAGTTGAATGGAGAGATTGATGGATATTATTGAGAATATCATAGTATATGGTGTTGTCATTGATTTAAATCAATGGTAAATATGTAGAAGTTTTGGTTTGGTGAAGACAAAATATGTTGGATAAATTGCCTAAGTATGGAATGTAGTTTTCAATGTTCAAAGAACCTATTTTGTGGTCCTCATTGCTCCACCATGAAGAATCTTGTCATGCAATTCTAAAGTAATTTTTGTGTGTGTTGGAGGAATCTAAATCCAAGGTTCCACAACTTGAATCCCTCCACATTTGAAGTCGGGGTTGACAGAGTATCGCTTTGGATATGACAAAGTTACAATGACATAATACTTGATTGGAATGCTTTGCATTCCACCACAAATGATTATTTTGGTATGAAGATTTGTAGAAGTGTTTGATGATTCTTTTAGTATGTTTTAGCTAAGTGGAAAGTGCTTTGGTTGTATGTGTGTCAAGTTGTGAGTGAATAGATGGTTCATTCTAGTGTTACTTCACCAATGGTGCTAACCTAAGTATTTTGGGTTGTGTAGAGATGAGTAGAGTTTGGAGTGAAATTATGGGAATAATTATAGGTCATGCTGACCTATCTTAATGTTTTATATGCTTTGGTTCCATTTTCAAGGCATGTATGATTGAGTTTTAATTTGACAAGATGAGGTGTTGCACGGTACATATTTTGGACTGACCTAATTGATATTTTGGTTGGTTGCGATATATATACAAGGTTAATTCCTTGTGTGAAATAGTGGAGATGTAAGATAATTAAGTGTGTGCAAGAATTAGAGTAGAGAAGTGTGAATTGGAGTTGTGGTGAAGAATGAAGTGTGTTAAGTTAGTATTTCAGTGTAACTATATCCTCAACATAGGTCAGATATAACGTTATCAATTCATATTTGGAAATGAGCCACCCTTTCTTCTATCTCTTTCTATTCCAAGTAGCGAGCCCTTGGGAAGTGAGTCTTTCTTCTTTTGGATAGTGAGTCCACCAATTGTACATCAAACTTTGTATCGGTTACAATATCTATATTGTGAGCTAATCCTCACCGTGGTTTTCCCTTTTTGGATTTTCCACATAAATCTAGTGTTTGTGTGCTCTTTCATGTTATGTATGCTTTCTATGTTCCTTTCCATTAATGCAAGTTTATTGTGATGCACTAAATGAATATTTAAACTATTAATAATAATGATCCACCCACCCCCACTCAATATTTTGTTTGTTCAACAAGGTGTATTTCAAGTATAAAACTTAGTTTTATATAAGTCTCATATACATAGTACATTGCATCTCACAATCTTACTCATTCAAAAAAAAATTAAGTATAATAATAAATGTTGGATGGTAGTATTAATAGACAGATTCAACCTATATATCTCAATTTCAAAATTTTATTGCAAAATATTATGTTTTGTTCACTATTGATTTTAATGGACATAATCTTAATATTTTCTTTTAACATGATCAAGGTTGTAACTATGCATATATCATTTATTGCAAATATTATCTCATTTTTTAATAAAATTTATATGATTATAGTGAGAAATTTTCTTTAAAAAAAACAAAAAAAAACAAATAATTCCTTTGATACTATAATAAGTACATTTTGTATTGATTTGTGACAACATGTAGAAACACAAACTTAAACAAATTAGTATTCCAAATCATCTATAGATTACATAAATACTTTTTCAATTAAAATAAAGTACACCCATTTAAAATATTTTGAGTTTGATCTAGTTTTATCTTTAAAGATCTTTTAGCATACTATACATGAGAAAAGTTTTAAAATATGTCATGTTTTCAAAAAATTTAATACAAAAGAATATGTAAGAAAAAATTATATATACATATATAAAATGGCTATACAAATATTTTTGTTCTGTGTAATATTCAATTCAATAATCATATTTATATTAAGATAAAATTGGGCGGGGGCCCTAGCTCGGTTGGCTAAGTAATTTCGTTGCGGCTCTGCTGGTCACGAGTTCTAGTCTCCCCCGTCCCGTGGTACCGGAGGGCGTGTCGCCCAGCCGCCGGTCACGCAAAGTTTAAAAGCAGTTTATAGGGGGTCGTGCTACCCGATTCCTGCAGTCTAAAAAAAAAAAAAAATATTAAGATAAAATCAATATTATATATTGTATTATAAATAATATATAATCATATTTAATATTCAATATATATATAATTCTATGTTTAATATTCATCAAATAATTATCTTTCAAGTTATTAAATTATGGGCTTAAGCATGATCTCTTCAAGTTGCATGTGGCTCCTACTCACTCTTTCTCGAGCCATGGTAGAGTGTTTGTTGTAAAGAATCATGTTGGGTTGGCAAATGGTAGCACTAGTGTTATGCCATAGGCATGTGGCATGAGGGTGCTTGTTCTAGTGGAAAACCTGAGGGGTGGGGTGAAAGATTGCAAAAAAATGTAATTTTTTTCACTTAAGAGCATGTGGTTCCAATTCACTCCCTCTAAAGTTATGTCCATATTTTGTTGTGGGAAATTGCACTAGGCTGACAATTGGTTGTGCTAGTGATGAGTTGTGCACACATGGCATTAGGGCGCTCTTCCTAGTTCCTTATCCGAGCACTAGTAGTGATGTATTATGATATATAGACACATGGTAGTGCTATCAATGGTCTAGCTTACTTTAGCATGGCCACCAATTATAGTAGAACCTTGACCCTCCATCCTAAAATAATTCACTTGAGTTGATTTGACATATGGAAATTTTTAAATAGGTGTCTTGTCACACACACCTTGCTTAATTATTTCATGTTGTGGGTGGCTTGGGATTTATGGAAAATAATTTATTATGTCATGCTCCCCATCCATGCAAGCAAGCCAAGGGACAATATTTCAATTCAGAAGTGCTACACAAATAGATTGTAAACATGGAAAGTTCTTAAATTGGTAAGCCTTGGCACAAGTGGAAAGAGCTATAAAGAATGGCATTGAGGGAAAAAATATTGCTTATGTGGCTATACTGGGTATGCAAGATGATGTAATGGACACCCCTATAAGGTTGACCAACTCTTGACAATAAATGGATTTCCTAGGCGAAGTCACTAAGCTAAGGTTGAAGAGGATCCCAATTGGGAATGATTTTTTATCGATTGGTGCTATGAAATTGGTATTGGGGAGTGTGTTTCTAGAAACAAAGGAAAGATACAGAGTGGACACATATAAATCATCTTGGTTTGTGGTTACACTATTGGATATGCAGATTTCAAAGGATGATGGTGAAGATTGAGCTATTAGGGGGCTTAAGGAGGTCATGGGATTTTCTCAACTAGGATTAGGTATCCCAAGGCCAAGAGACCTGGGTCTTCTCAATGTGTCAGATGTGGTGGTCAAACTCTACCCCTTCTTGTTGGACATAAAGGGTGTCAACTTGCTTCTTCATTGGATGTGAGAGTTGGAAGGGGTGAGTGGTTTGAGGAGAATGTTGCATTTGGTTTTAGTCTAGGATTTTGATTGGGTGGGGGATTTCATAAATTTTATTCAAGAGAATGGTGATGCATGATTATACATTTTTAAATCTAGATGAGCTTCAAGGTGTCTATCTTTGGCTTTGTAAGGCTTTTTTGAGCTTTAATTTTTGGTAGTATTGGGTGGGTTAGTGTAGAATAATTTTTGGATAATTGAATCCTTTTTGGATTGTTGTAAATCAACACTTTGGCTTGGGATAGATTCTACAAAATCTTCCCAGTTGCAAAGCCTAGGATGTATAGAAAATGTAATATTTTTTGAAATATTAATAAATTTACTCACTTACATATCAAAAAATAAATGGGTACTTTGACACCCGATCAATCTTAAAATTCCTTGTCACATCCAAATCATGCTTTATTTTTATTTAGTTTCTCTTTTTCCTTCCATGTAACAACATAATCTATGGGGTTGATATTCACATCTAGGTCCATTAACTCATTTTGACTACCTTGGGTATCTGTTCAAACATATTTTGTGTCATTATCATCCAACTCAATTAACTCATTTCATATTCCTCTAAGTTATTTCCTTTTTCATTAATATTTGGTACGAGTTTTGATGTTGTAGTTCCATCATGATTTGATGGATCATAAACATTGCCAAAGTATGACATTATGGTTTTGAATTTTTATGGCCTCACTTCACCACCTTCAAGACTCTTATTCTCTTTCCTTCTTGACATCTCTCACAAAATAAAATCTTCCAAAAAATGTCTTCTTGTTTAATAAATAATCATATAATATAGATTGAGTGTGCAAAAAGATGGGGAGCCAAATTGTGGCCAAAATTTTAAAAATAATTTGATAGGCTATAGCGCAAGCTCGTTATAATGCAAGTGTATTATAATGCACATGCATTATAGCTTGGTGTGACTGATCCAAAGGCTTGGTCACATCAAGCCTATAACACACTCATGTTATAATGCGCTCGCATTATGGCTTGGTGTGACCAAGCTAAAGGATCACTCACATCATTTTATTTTCACTATTTTTTTTGTTGTTTGTGGCCAAGAAATCCTTCATTTGTGCGCTCACATTTTGGAAGGAGATAAAATTTCAATTTCTTCATTGATTTGTTGCAATTTCATTGCCAGGATACCGCCACATCGACAGGGAGGTCAATTAAGTAATAATTTTTTTTTGTGAATTTGTTGTTAAATAAGTAATTTTAGGTTATTTTTTATATTCATTTGTTTAATTTGTAGGATATGTTAATGAACCTAAAATCCCTCCTCAAAATCTTGAACAACCACAACAACATGTACACAAAAAAAATCCTCAACAACCACAACAACAAACTCCTCCACCAATTCCTCAACACCCTCCTGGCACTCAACAAAATTTAATCAGGGTAATTGAAAATAATAAAAAATAGATTGAGGAGTTAATCACAAGGTTGAACGACATCGTAAGTTCAACCATGGACAGAAGAACACTTGTGAGTTCAATTCAAGACATGTTAAAACATGTAGATGCAATCAACAAACAATTAAGTGGTTTGGCAGATAGGAGGTATCCATGGAGGAATTTTTATGTAGATAAATTATCATATAAAGAAGTAAAAGATGAAAAAATTACAAAATATGATTTGTGCTCACTATTCACTAACCCACACACAAATAAAAATCTTGACCTTAATTCCAAAAGGTTTCCTATTCATTGGTGCCACCACCAAGGGATTAGGAATAATTTTTGGGATAGGTGGTACATGGTTTTTGCCTATCCACCATGCAACAATTGCGAAGTCCCCCAATATTTCTTGAGGAAACTATATTATGATATCATCCTCAACAAAATCCCCAACTATTTTGATATGAGGGAATTTTAGGGGAAAGGTAGACGGTCGACACGGTATATACCTAGTGCATGATAGGATCCTCAATGACAAGGGAGACGAGCTCTCACTAGGTCAGCTCATGAGCATATCGTTATCCCTTCCATCATGAAGGAGAGTGTTGAGGTGGAAACTTTGCAGTCTATTAGCTCTTTGATCCAAAGTATCATCCAACATGTCAGTCCTATAGTATAGTGCCATCCAAGGGAGTCTTCAAGGGGTAGGATTCCACCCCATTCTTGTTAGGTTTGTGGGTTGACTTGTACATATTACCCCACAAACACTCAAGAGGATGGTGTGCAAGATATGTCTATAGCCACAGGGATGGTGATGGAAACTCACATTTTGAATGAGGCTTTCAGCATTAAAACTCAGGTAAATGTTAGCATGTTCATTGAATTTAATTTATTAAATTTCATTTTTTAAATGAAAGATTAACTAATTTAGTTTAATGATTGTAATAAAATTTGAGGGTCACAACGTTGATACTGGATACACTAGACCTCCACCTATTTATTACTCCACTGCATCTATCACTGAGGTATGTAACTAGTAAACAATTATAAATTTATTACATGTGAATAGAATTGTTATATGAATGGTATTCTAATAAATGATTTTGGATGTTGAATAGGCTAATACTGGAGGTTTCGTGGGAACACCTCCTAGTTCTAATAGAGTTGGAAAAAACTTCACACAAGTAATAGAATAAAGAGTTTAACTAATGAATTATACTTAATATATTTGTGTAGTTTATATGCATATCGTTGATTACATTACATTGCACATCTTTCAAACTCAAAGAATTACTTCACATTACATAACTTGTAACGCCCATCGTGCAAACCCCAAAGGACAAAACAATGCACACATTTTTTTTTAATAATAATACAAAGTAAACATGTGACGAAACATTAAAACATATTTACATTGCACATTAACATCATAACGTCAAGTCCTCTGGGGTACGCGAGGTCACATCGCAAAAACAACACATAACTCAAGATTACACATATGGCTAAAAACTTAACTAATCTAACATCCATCATAACCATTACAATATCCATTTTCAAAAGATAGCATACATATATCCATAAGCATGAGTATAATTACATCACGTGGTAAAACCATAATGAATCTCATAAAATGAATGGTTACAAAAGTGCATAATTAATACATCATCGTTTATTACATTACATGTTTTCAATAAATGAATTACAATAAATCCTCCCATACATGTGGGAAAAATACATAGTACAAATAATATCTAAAATACAAGATAAATAACTGGTACAAGCTCCATCTGAAGAATGTTGTGTAGATGGACATTGATGGGGAACCCAACGGGTACAGAGCACGTTCCACCCGACCACGTGGGTTATAAATAACCCACCCCCCATGCTCAGAGGTGACAAGGAAGTAATCACGACCATGAATGCCATAAAACTAACTCAAATACAGAATAACATAGTACAATAACTCCAAAAGCAACACCAAGGAATACATAGATCATAAATAACAATAACAAGGATCCACTCAATATAACCAAAGAGCCATAAAACACATCACAAATAAACCAAGGCAATAACCATTAACCACATGCCAAGTAAACCAAAGAAACAATCATAATACATTTCCAGATGAATCTGAAACAACAATCAGAACACACTTCCAGAGGCAACCAAGAAAACAAGGCATAAGGGTATCTAGTGGAGAGTGTCATCGCATAGCCTACATGGGTTATCCTAGCCCTTCCTCCAACATGAGGCCTTGGCCCCCATCTATGGTTATCTTGGCCCTTCCTCCTACTTGAGGTGTTGAACCCATAGGGTGACTCATGAGGAGCCGTTAACCTCTCCTGAGGACGAGGTTACGACTTTGTTGACCACGGCCTTCTTAGTCTACCATTAGTCTGCGATAGCCCTAATGCATAGACGAGGTATCCAAGATTATCTTATGTGTTTTTACTACCCATCCCCCTAAGTTCTATTATTTAGGTTTTCACTTGTTAATCTACTCTTACGTGGGTTATCCTAAGCCCTTCCTCCTTTTGAGGTGCCAGCCCCCATGAAGAGCCACTCTCCCTGAGACCCCAAAACATAATAATAAAAAAAAGGTTGTACCTTGAAGAACAAAAACATTAAATCTCCACCAAGGACATGCGAGGCATTACCCATCTCGCTAGAACACATAATCAAAATCTCAACAAAACTCGTACAACCCTTCCAAAATAATAACCCTAATATCTTGCAACATCAATAGCACATAACACTAAGGTAAACATCCAAGAATATAACCATGCCTCTGGAAATATAAGGATCACAACATCCATAATTGGGTTTCTAAACCAAACTGGGTTCCCACATCGATAACACTAAAACAATAAAATAACAATAAAGGGAAATAATCAAATCAATTTACTAGATTGCACAATTTAAATTTAATTCATTCACAATTGACCAATGAGATTTATTTCCCAAATTAATAACCATCGCAGCCATAACTTCAAATTTCAAAACATAAACAATATACCATTATGCTGATTTATTTTCTAAATATATATCTATTGTATATATAGAAATATATATATACATATAAAATTTATATACATATATATTTACTTTTCTGTT
The DNA here is from genome assembly GCA_007258455.2 of Sequoia sempervirens. Lineage (NCBI taxonomy): Eukaryota > Viridiplantae > Streptophyta > Pinopsida > Cupressales > Cupressaceae > Sequoia > Sequoia sempervirens. The sequence goes on along the minus strand of VDFB02139960.1, from coordinate 39,229 downwards.
TATATTTGAAAATAAAAAATAAATAAATATTCATATCTGGATTATCTTCTGCTCAAACTAAGCAAATACACAATACATATATATATTACTAAAAATAAAATCAAAAAAAAAAAGAATTTAAATCACAGTTATTCCATACACTGTCGTATGGGAAGGGTTGCACAACAGTCCATAGGACTACTGTGGTAGCCATCCGCGGCTATGGGGAGAGGGGGAGGTATAGCCCAGCCATCCCCCACATAACCCCAAATAAAATATTATTTTTTTATTTTTTTAAAGCCCTTCACAATGCTCAAGGGCGCCGACAGAAGTACGGCTTGGCCTGAAATTTCAATTTCGAAAACACAGTTTTCATAAAAAATATAAATGCAAATAAATATATATATACTTTGATTCAAATGTGTATATATATATATACATATATATATATATATATATATATATTTATCAGAACTTCCTCAGTAAGAGACTGATCAATAAAATCAACTTTACATATATGCTATATATATATATCCCAAGATTTATATATATATATATATATGAATATATATTCAAAAAAACTCATTTGCTTCTGAGGGGAAAATAATTTTTTAAACACAAAATTATAAACATATTGAATATTTTTAGAGGTTCAAAGAATGAATTTTTCCATAATCAAATTGTAAACACATAGAACACTTTTTCAGAAACACAGTTTAATCTCTTCCATTTGCTTGCAACCCAGAAAGATTTCTAAAACTCCAAGAGAATTTTCTTTCACAGAAATCCTATTTATTTATTTTATTTTATTTCTATTGAATCATAAAACTAAAGAATAAGAAGATGGAACCTGGAGTCCTGCGCTGTTGAAAATTTGATGAAGCTTTGCTTGATTCAGATAGCCTTTTCGAAGAGCTCTTGTTCCTTCTTCAGAATTTCTCCACCTGATTTCCTTGACCAAACTTCTAATCTAAAATTTACTTCAGAAGAACCTCTCCTATAAAACAATGAAAAACTAAATAAATTTCTTCTTAAAAGAACCCCAGAGAATCCAATTCTCAAAACTCAATATTTTGGTGTAACTTCTGTAAATTTTCCCGTGCATGAAAAATCTCACAAATTTGCAATTAAATAAAAATATATCTCTTCTTTTTCAAAAGCTCAAAAAATCCAAATTAAAAGAAGTTTTCTAATTTTATTCCCAGCTTTTCCACCAACACTCAACACTCATTGGTCCTTTTCATCTTTTCTTTCTTTTATTGATTTTTTCCCATTTAACAGTACTTTTTATTTTAATTTTGATTTTGCAAGCTTTACTTGTAATTCACACAATTCAATATCTTTAATTAATTTATTTCATAATTATCCTTAATTAAATTATCAAAATACTAAATTTTAAATAATTTAATTTACACTTTTAAATAAATCACAAGACTTTTAATATAAGACTTTTATATTTTAATACAAATTATACCAACATTATTATAACTATTTATTAACATCATTTAATTATATAAACAACATCATAGAAAACATCAACGTAAAATAAATACCAAAATACACTCACACAAACTACTATAATAAAATGCAAAAATGACGAAAAAACAAAGACACACAATACCACTCAATTAGGACGGTTTGACATGGGACGGGGTGATTTCCTTGTCATCTTTGTTTCAACATCATGCCCGTTGGGTTAAATTGATGCTCACCCTGTCCTGCCGAAGCAGGTGGAATCGAGACTATGTACCTGTAATTCCTACATACAAACAAGACCGTGTACATGTATATATATATATATAATCAGAACATCACATTGTGAGAAGGAATTGCAGTGTAGCAGGGCACTCACAAACGAGTGGTGCTACACTGTCCTCTCACCAAAACTATTCTAACAATTACACCATTAGATATAAAGTAACAATTCTAACTAACTAAGCACATCATAAACTAATTACTAAACCACTGTATCACAATGTATTACTGAAATCAAATTAAACATCACTAACCAAATATCATATCAAATATCCATGTCATCAAATGAAGTAGCATAATCATCAATCAATCTAAACTATCCAATCCACCAAACCCAACAATAAATAGTACTATCACAGTCTCAAAGTATCAAACAAAAGCATAGAAAAATAACAAGTCCAAATAGCAACATGAGGGGTATTACATAACTAATAACTTGATGTTGATAGGTGAAATTTTTTTAATTGCAATATAGTTGTATAGAAATTCAACATAAGCAGTGATGCAATTACTTCACATACCATAAGTAATAACTAGAAGAAACTTCCAATTGCATTTTCTTGTCATGGCATTCCATGCGACCACTTTTTATTGAGGCATTTTTTCAAACAGTTCACTACCTTGTCTATGATATGGATGCTTGGAAAAAATATATGAAAGAATAATAATAAGCAATAGCATAGACAAGGAACTGAGTTGTTTGTAAAAATTCCTTAAATAAACGTGGTCTCATGGTGATATCCATCACCATGAGACCCAATTTCTTTAAGGCATTTTTTAAAACAGCTCATTGCCTTTTCTATGCTACCACATTTTCCATGCATTGTCTACCAAAGCATTTTATCAAACAATTCACTTCCTTGCTGCTATGGCTAAAATCCTAAAGAAGGTGCTTTCCGACAAACTATGGATTCTTGGAAAAAAATATATCAAAGCATAATAGTAATCAATAACATATACAAGGAAGTGAGTAGTTTGAAAAAATGCCTCGAAGAAATGTGGTCTCATGGTGATGGAATACCATTCTATCACCATGAGACCAAATTTCTTCGAGGCATTTTTTCAAACATCTCACTTCCTTTTATATGCTACCACATTTTCCATACATGTCTACCAAAGCATTTTATCAAATAGTTCACTTCCTTGTTGCTATGGCTAAAAGCCTAATAAAGGGACTTTCCAACAAACTATGGATGCTTGAAAAAAATCTATCAAATAATAATAGTAAGTAATAACATAGACAAGGTCGTGAGTAGTTTGAAAAATTTGAGGAATCTTTTTCAAATAGGTCACCACCTTTTCTATGCTACCACATTTTCCATACATGTCTACCAAAGCATTTTATCAAACAATTCATTTTCTTGCTGCTATGGCTAAAATCCTAAAAAATGTGCTTTCCAACAAAATATGGATGCTTGGAAAAAATCTATCAAGCATAAGAGTAAGCAATAGAATAGACAAGGCAGTGAGTAGTTTGAAAAAATTCCTTGAAGAAATGTGGTCTCATGGTGATGGAATACCATTCCATCACCATGAGACCACATTTCTTTGAGGCATTTCTCAAACAACTCACCGCCTCTTCTATGCTACCACATTTTCCATACATGTATACCAAAGCATTTTATCAAACAATTCACTTCCTTGCTGCTATGGCTAAAAGCCTAAAATAGGTGCTTTAAAACAAACTATGGATGCTTGGAAAAAATTAATTAAAGCATAATAGTAAGCAATTTCTTAGACAAGGCAATGAGTAGTTTAAAAAAATTCCTCAAAAAAATGTGATCTCATGGTGATGGAATGCCATTCCATCACCATGAGACCACATTTCTTTGAGGTATTTTTTCAAATAGCTCACCACTTTTTCTATGCTACCACATTTTCCATACACATCTACCAAAGCATTTTATCAAAATACTCACTTCCTTTTTTCTATGGGTAAAAGCCTAAAATAGGTGCTTTCCAAGAAACTATGGATGCTTGGAAAAAATCTATCAAAGCATAATAGTAAGAAATAACATAGACAAGGTAGAGAGGAGTTTTAAAAAATGCCTCAAAGAAATGTGGTCTCATGGTGATGGAATGGAATTCCATCACCATGAGACCATATTTCTTGAGGCATTTTTTCAAACTACTCACCACCTTTTCTATACTACCACATTTCCCATACATGTCTACCAAATAATTTTATCAAACTACTTGAACTTCCTTGCTGATATGGCTAAAAGACTAAAATAGGTGCTTTCCAACAAACTATGGATGCTTGGAAAAAATATATCAAAGCATGATAGTAAATAGCATAGACAATGTAGTGATTATTTTGAAAAGATGCCTCAAATAAATGTGGTCTCATGGTGATGGAATTCCATTCCATCACCATGAGACTACATTTCTTTGAGGCATTTTTTCAAACAACTCACTGCCTTTTCAATGCTTCCACATTTTCCATACATGTCTACCAAAGAATTTTATCAAACTACTCACTTCCTTGTTGCTATGGCTAAAAGCCTAAAAAAGGTGCTTTCCAAGAAACTATGGATGCTTGGAAAAAATCTATCAAAGAAAAATAGTAAGTAATAACATAGACAAGGCAGTGAGTAGTTTTAAAAAATGCCTCAAAGAAATGTCATCTCATGGTGATGAAATGGAATTCCATCACCATGAGACCACATTTCTTTGAAGGATATTTTCAAATAGCTCGCTGCCTTTTCTATGCTACCACATTTTGCATACATGTCTACCAAAGCATTTTATCAAACTACTCACTTCCTTGTTGTTATGGCTAAAAGCCTAAAAAAGGTCCTTTCCAACAAACTATGCATGCTCAAAAAAAATCTATCAAAGCATAATAGTAAGCAATAGCATAGACAAGGAAGTGAGTAGTTTGAAAAAATTCCTTGAAGAAATGTGGTCTCATGGTGTTGAAATTTCATTCCATCACCATGAGACCACATTTCTTTGAGGCATTTTTTCAAACAACTCACTGTCTTTTCTATGCTACCACATTTTCCATACATATCTACCAAATAATTTTATCAAACAGTTCACTTCCTTGCTACTATGGCTAAAATCCTAAACAAGGTGCTTTCCAACAAGCTATGGATAGGGAAAATAGTAAGTATGATTGTAAGAAATATATAGTTCTATAAGTACTCAAAATTTTGTTCATTATCTGATACATTATAAGCCAAGATGTAAATCACTATTGTAATTTTCATGATTGAATAATTTTTTGTTTTATTTATAGATGTTGTAAGTAAAAACACCTTCAGATGTTCAAAAGGAAATGGATCTTGGTGTTTCTTCTACTATAGACTCCTCGATGCCTCTCACGGGGGTATGAGGTAGATTACTAAATTTCAATTTACATTCATTGTTATAGTTGTTAGTTAGTGAAAAATAAAACCATTATTGATTCATAATTTAATTTCTCTTTGGATTGTTTCTACAGAGCTTCAGTACCCCACAACATGCGCATGCAAATATTTCCCTCGAGGATAGTGATCGTCATATGGCAGTAAGTGATTATTTTGTTAAATATATCATTTTTATAATGTAATTTATCTATATTAATGTCCTTGTTATTGTAGTAGATAAAGCTTGATCAAGAACTAAACCCTAGGAGGAGCACCAAGAGCACTCCTCGACCTCATAGTAAATGAGTGATAGACTTATCGCCATCTAGTTGACCAACAAAGAGCAAGAGTTTGTTTCAAGATCCTAGAGAGAAATGACTTTTGATTCCAAAGCCCTTTGTTGTATGCTTATATGGCATTTTTGGAAATATTTTTTATTTCATATATTTGAAATTGTATGCCTATATGGCTATTTTGTATATATTTTATTCTTATATCCACATGTAGTGATGTATGCCTACATGGCTATTTGATTAATATAAATCTTTTTTACCATTGGTGTCCATATTTGCATTATAAATCCATGGTTCAATAGATATTATTTACGTGTATTCAAGTGTATACTTTACAACTTACATGTATACTTTGTGACTTAAGTGTATTCCAATGTATACTTTGTGACTTGCATTTTTTCATGTGTGTACCTTGTATTCATGCATATACTTTGTATTAATGTGTATACTATGTATTCATGTGTATACTTCAAGGCTTATGTGTATTTGAGTACTTGTGCTTCACTTATTCACATGTATGCTTCACTTATTCATGTGTATACTTATTAATTAGTTAGCCCTAACATTTCTCATTATTGTCCTTCATGGTTTGTCTTGAATATTTATTGATTGATGCTAAACAACTTCAATATTTCCAAAAATGATTCACCAATGATGTATCATTTATTTATGTGCTAATTCAATATGGAATCCAAAGAAGAATTTAAAAGGGATAAAGGGAAGAATTTACTTATAATCAATTCAATGTAAGTATGAAATCCACATAGTAATTGGATCATAACCCATTCGAGAATGAAAAGGTTTAGGATTTCCTCAACTATTTTAAAACCCAAACGTTTTACCTCTTTCATGCAATCATATGCTTTTGGTGTGGAAAACTGAGACTTGTCAACTGTCATGTGAATCTTTCTCTTTTCCTTTGTTTTGCATGCCATCATAAGGGATCAAGTCAATTGAACGTAGCTCAAAGTGATTTAGCATGTTTGGTTGCAAAAGAGGACCATTCATAGCATAAGCATACCCATCTGGACGTGTTGGAATAGAATGTTTGGTCACATGAGTTGTAGAATGAAAGTTGCACTGCTTTGCAACTTTACACTGCTTACATTTGACAACTTTTTTCTTAAATGAAAAGTCATCACCATGGAAAAATTCCTTTGAGATGGAAAAAACCAAGAGAGATCATTGTAGAGGGTCCTAATTCAATCTTGTAACCTCAAATAGAGAGTTTGTAAGAATCATGACTTCTAATTAATAGCCCATCGAAGATTGCAGTCATTTTACACTTTGGACTCTTAATGGATCAAGTCGATTGAGTGTAGCTTAGAGTGATTCGATGTGTTTGGGTGCGAAATAGGATAATACCTATCATAAATGTACCCATCCAAATGTATTAGAATAGTTTGTTTGGTCACACGAGTTGCAAAATGAAAGTTGTCCCACTTTGCAACTTTACACTACTTGCATTTGACACTTTCCATCAATTAAAAACTGGACACCATGAGAAAATGACTCTAAAATAACAAAAATTGGGAGAGGTTATTGTAGAGGGAACCAACAAAATCACGTAACTTCAAACAGAGAGTTTTTAAGCATCACGGTTTTTGAGTAATAGTTTTTTGAAGATTACAACCATTTTGCACTTTGGACTCTTAAGGGATTGAGTCGGTTGAATGTAGCTCGAAGTGATTCGGTGTGTTTGGGTCAAAAAGAGGACCATTCCTAGTATAAAAATACCCATTTGAATGTGTTGGAATAGTCCATTTGGTCACATGAGTTTCAAAATTAAAGTTGCACCACTTTGCAACTTTACATTATTTGCATTTGACACTTTTTGCATCAAGTGAAAACTAGACACCTCAGGAAAATGACTCAGAGATAACAAAAACCAAAATAGATTATTGTAGATGGGTCCAACATGATCTTGCAACCTTATATGGAGATTTTGTAAGTATCATGGTTTTCGAGTAATAGCCCCTCAATGATTGCAACCATTTTGCACCTTGAAATCTTAAGGGATTGAGTTGTTTGAACGTAGCTCAGAGTGATTCGATGTGTTTGGGTGAAAAATAGGATCATGCCTAGTATAAATGTACCCATCTGGATATGTTGGAATTTTTTTTTGGTCACATGAGTTGCAGAACAGAAGTTGCACCACTTCGCAATTTTACACTGCTTGTATTTGACACATTTTCCATCAAGTGAAAACTAGACACCACAGGAAAATAAATCCGAGATTAAAAAAACCAAGAGAGGTTATTGTGGAGGGGCCCAACACGATCCTGTAGCCTTAGACAAAGAGTTTTTAAGTGTTACGATTTTTGAGTAATTTCTTGTCGAAGATTGCAACTATTTTGCACTTTAGACTCTTAAGGGATCAATCTGATTAAACACAACTCAGAGTGATTTAGCGTGTTTGGGTGAAAAAGAGGACCATTCCTAGCATGTAAACTTACCCATTTGGGTGAATTGGAATAGTTTTTTTGGTCACACAAGTTGTAGAATGAAAGTTGCACCACTTTGCAACTTTACACTGCTTGCATTTGACACTTTTTCTATCAAGTGAAAAATGGACAGCACGGGAAAATGAATCCAAGATAAAAAAAAACCAAGAGAGCTTATTGTAAAGGGGCCCAACATGATCCTGTATCCTCAAATGAATAGTTTGTAAGTGTGATGGTTTTTGAGTAATAACCCATCAAAAATTTCATCCATTTTGCACTTTGGACTCTTAAGGGATCAAGTCGATTGAATGTACCTCAGAGTGATTCGACATGTTTGAGTGCAAAAGAGGACCATGTCTAGCATAAAATTACCCATCCAAATGTGTTGGAATAGTATTTTTGGTCACACAAGTTGCAGAATGAAAGTTGCACCACTTTGTAACTTTACACTGCTTGCATTTGACACTTTTTCCATCAAGTGAAAATTGGACACCACGGGAAAATGACTTAGATATAACAAAAACCAAGAGAGGTTATTGTAGAGGGGCCCAAAATTATCCCGTAGCCTCATATGGAGAGTTTTTAAGCATCAATTTTTTTGAGTAATAGTCTGTCAATGATTGCAAGCATTTTGCACTTTGGACTCTTAAGGGATCGAGTTGGTTGAATGTAGCTTGGAGTGATTCAATGTGTTTGGGTATGAAAGAGGACCATGCCTAGCATAAACATACCCATTTGGATGTGTTGGAATAGTTTGTTTGGTCACATGAGTTGCAGAACAAAAGTTACACAACTTTGCAACTTTACACTGCTTGCATTTGACACTTTTTCCATCAAATGAAAACTAGACACCACAGGAAAATGAATTGGAGATAAAAAAATTGAGATAGGTTATTGTAGAGGGTCCCTATGTGATCTTGATACCTCAAATGGAATTCTTGTACCTAACACGGTCTTTGGGTAATAGGCCATCAAATATTGTTTCCCTTTTTCATTTTAGACTCTTAAGGGATTACATTGCATGAATTACAAATGTTTGAGGCTAGCAATAAATTTCAAAATTTTAGTAAATATCATTATAAATGTTTAAGGGAAGCAATAGATGGGTAGTAGGGAACTAGATCCCAAACTCAAATACAAATTTTTGAGGGAAGCCATGAAATTTTAGTTGGAAAACATGTCTAAAGAACTTGTGGGGTACTTGAGTTAATTCATGTTACTTGAACAACATATAACAAGTCATACATGCTTCTATTACTTGTAAATGTGATTATTTTTATGACATGTTGACATTATTTTATGACATTATGCATTAATTTTTTTTACAAATTGAACTTCTTATATGTTTATGTGAATAGATGGTATGTTATATTGATATTGATATATAATCATTAGGTTGATTTATTTTAAAAAATGAAGTTTGTATAATAAGTTAGTCAAGTGGTACTAGTTATAATAGGGAGATAATGAAAGAAGAAAAAGAATGATTGGTAACCATCAATAATTATTACACTCACTATATTAATAATATGATGTTTACAATAAAAAGAGATTTATTTGAAATCCTAATTCTTATGTGTGTGTTACAATTGTCTAATATGCTTCATTCACCAATATGACACCCAAGTGCTTGTATTTGTAGGCACAATGCTTTCTCAAAACTATCAAGTGGTGATACAAAATCATGAGAAAAAAATAAACCTATATGAATTCCAACACCCCACTTAAATCAATTATTCAATCAATGTGCCCCATTTTCATGCACACAAACTCAGCTTATAAGATTCTCTTACAATAAATAAAAATAGGATTCAAAGATGTCTTAGGTACTCTATTCTCTTAGATCTTTTACAATGTCACTCATACATTCTATATTCTCTTATTATGTCTACATCACAAGTGCTCATGATGAGGTTAACTTCAAATGAATAATTTGAAATTCCCTCACTAAGTTTGACACACACTTTTATAATGTCTACATCATAGGTGGTCATGATGAGGTTATCTTCAAATGAATAATTTAGTACCATCTACTAGTATTAGATTTGGCATATACTTTATAACTTCATTTGGGTTTAGTAGCTCCCACCTAAACAAAGAAAAGAGATTGTAAATATTAATAATCACATAATCATATAATCAATTCAAATAAACATGTGATATGTCAATAATCTAAAACTTGTGTGCTAAATTATTCAATATCTTATAACTTATCACTAGTCAATCAAGTCCATTGAATATCTTAAAAAGTAATTTTTATATGAATATCAAGCATACCTCCCATCTATCAGCATTAATCTTTAGAGGGTGCTCAAAGTAATGAGGATCAACATGAATAGAACGTAACCAAACTATTAGTTTCCAACCTTTTGGAAACTTGTAACCTATTATAAAAAAAACCCAATTTAATCTTCCACTTACTTTACTAATCTATTGAGAATATCCTACATCATTGTTTTTTGCATATTTTTGAGAGAAAATGAAATACCATTGAACTTTCTATCCTTTGCCATAGTTCTAAACATAAAGTGTGTTACATTTGCAAGTATGATAACTTCATCAATCACCTACATACATGATATAAACATTAGATGATAGCATTGGCATCATACAAATTAATGTGCATACTTACAAATTAATAAGAACTAATGTGCATACTTAATATTTAATCCAACGAACCATACGAGTCTTCTCTACTCTTTATTGTGTCAAGTATTGCCTCATGGTCAGACTCATGAACATTCCATAAGATCTTGTTCAAAGGTCTACCCCCATATTTGATCAAATGAACATTGGATGCCACAAAAAGGTTCAAGCAATGAAGAATCTTTTGATGCGTGTCAAAGTCTTGAAATAGCAAAACAATAACACTCTTATGTGGGTACCTTCTAAGCCACGTTACAGTAACAACCACTGAGCCTATAGGGTATTCGATGTTTTCTCCATCTATAATTGGGGGGCTCTAATTTTTTTTTTCCTCAACTCAACAACACAAGTAATAATCCATTCCCTCTTCATTGTATTCATCTACAATAACTGTATAAACATTCCCTACATTTATATGTGCAACAAATTAGATGAAATTAGTCTACATTACAAATACACTACAAAGTAAGATAACAATAGGAATTTCAAAAACTATGCAAGTAGATATATTACCTGGTTGAACTAGCTATGATATGTAGTCAAAGTCAACTGATGATTCCATCTATGTTAGTTCCAATAATGCCAAAGGTTGATACATGTGAAGTGGGCTAAGATAACTTAACCACCATTCATCAACCCACTCCTTTGGCTCACACTCATCATAGGTTTGCATTGTACATGAAGAAAAAAAGTATGCCATCTTCCACATATGTATACTCCATGAACTTGTATTTGAGCTAAGGAAAGAGTGTAGGTCACTTGACCCTATCAGTGTACAACAATCCTCATATAGTGCAATGTTAGTATCATCCATCAACCAAAAAATCTACGAACTGAAGACTTACCTTCATTACCTAGACCCATCAAAGCATTACACCACTTGACAATTAATTTTGTATCTATCAAATTTGAATTGTATTTATACTCTAAGCCTTCTCATGCTAATGATTTTTTGAAACATGCTCCTGCACCATCATGCTCCCCCTTTCCATGCCAGGCCTCACAAAAGTTCCACATATGTTGAACACCTGTAATAACATGCATCCTGCTCAACTAGTAGAAAATTTGTGAGTTCTTGAACTATGTTGCACAATTATCTGACCATATTATATGTTGACTATATGTTATGCCCCTCTGAGCCAAATCACTATAGAACAACTAGAAGCAACCTTGCACAAACTTTAGAGAATGTGTGCAATCATCACTAATATAAAAGTGGTACTCCCTCAATACCTTATTTTGGTCATCTGTACTATTAGCTACATGAATGAATGCTATGTGGACAAATATAGAAACCTATGTGGAGTTGTAATATTGTGACACCTCATGTTGTGGTTGTAGAGTGTAGTTCTCTACAAAGTCAACCATTGAAACTATGCTACCAAATGGAAAGGTTTCCTTGCATAACTTGAATTGCAAGTCCAACCATCAAGATCTATGGGAATTACTTGCATACTCATACACTATACTGTCACAAAATGTAGACATAAACTAATACACTGACTTCTTCTAAATAACCAAATCACACCTTTTTGCTCAATTACCATCTTTTTTAATGTATTCCATTGTTTTATACTTCCCAAACTCTACTAGTTTCTTTCCAACCGCATGTGTGCTTTCCATATGTTGACATACTGGCATACATTGCAAGCCACCACAGTGCTAACATGAACCATCCAAGCATAGTTTCCTATAGAGTATTTTTCCATCCTCTCTATCACATAATTTTTTTGATAATAACTCTCTTGAAGATGTTGGTGGCACATGTATACCACAATCCTGCAAAACATTGTTAGTATGAAAATCTAAACATATAGAACAATAAAAATCATAATGGTTAGAAAATTCAATATGTAATCTACAACAACAAGTAGATGTTGGAAACCAGCAACACTGAGAGGGGGGGTGAATTAGTGTTCTGCAAAAATTTACTTTATTATTCTAATTACTAACCCACTTAAAGTATTCAACCAGGAGAAATATGCAGAAACAAAAAGAAAATAACAACACCATAACACGGATTTTTATGTAGAAACGTTGTTAGGGGAAAAGCCATGGTGGATGTATAATCCACAATATAATCTGAGTATACTCAAAATAACTTTACAATATGGGAATGCACTTGCATTCAGGCACACTACCTTATAGAGATTTGGATTAGATCCAAGAGAATGAACTAAAGGAATAGCATCTAAAAATGCTTGATTACAATTTTGGTTAAGCTCGGTTGACAATCTTCTGCCCTTCTGACTGATACTGAACTTTTTCTCTACTCTACTTTGACTCACTCCACAAAATCTTTATGTGCAAGTGAAATTGTGCATAAAATTGTCCTAACACTCTTTTGGTATTCACAATACACATCGACACACAACACACACTCACCAAAATGATATAAGAGATCATTCATATATATCCACGACTCGGAATTTAATCGCAACATGTCGGCTCCAAATAAAACTTGAAAATATTAGCAACTTGTCAGATCAAATCTTAAGAGTTATCTAATGTGCACCCACAATAGTCATCCACAACTAATCTTGGACCCAAAAAATAATGAACAAACTCAAAAATATTTGATAAAATATTCCTTGAATATCTGTAACATATTACATCAACTGAGTTGGCCCCAAAATATTGATAAACAAAAAAGTAACCAACTAAATCTCCAAATTCACACAAGACTTAATACGAGGAACTAAAATTTTTGGACAACACATTAGATGTATTGATAGACCTCCCATGAGATCTACAACTCAAAATAACAACTGGAAATCTACAAGTGAATCGATGATCACCAAACTGTTGGATGTTTTGTTCTTCCTGACTATCCTCAATCTGACTGCCAGTATAAGCAAATGATGTTATGCAGATTTGTCACTGACTAGGATTGCCATCAATTACAACACCAAAAATCACTTGCAGTGTCTCTTTCCAACAATCTCCCCTTTGGAATTGATGGCAACACTTAGTGAAAAATGACTAAGTGTCGGATCAAAACCAACATGAGTTACACTACCATTTCAAAACTTTGAAAACAAACTTCAATCTTGGGAAAACAACTCCCCCTATGATGACTATGTATTTTTCACTGTACAGTTCTCCCCCTTTGACATCAATGGAAAAAACTGGAGAAATTGAAACAAAATTTTCAAAACTATACAAGCATGAACTTGTAACTTACAAATATTTGAAGACATTTGCAAAATCCTTCTTCAACACTCTTAAATTTTCATCACAAACCTTTTTGAGACTTTCCAAAACTATTATGTGACCACACATTAAATAGGAGACAGTTTCAAGATTCTCTGGATCATTAACTGCTATAGTAGCTTTCGCTCCCTTCAAAGCACTCATCATTATCTCAATCTTCAGACAAATTAGTCCCCTGAGTTCACATACCCTCCCAACAATTCTATCATTTTAATTCTTTAAACATCTTAATTTGTCAAGTAGGGTTGTTACTTGACCTTCTTGTTGAACCACATCACCAGCTAATGGATCAAAAGTAGTAGAAATGGTAGCTAATTAATTTTCCAAATCCTTCACCTTTTTCTCATTACCTTTAATAAACTTGGATAGAATCAAATAGGACTTATAGGATTTTCCAACTTTAGATATAGAACCTTGAGTGTTCTTTATGCAAGTGGATAATAGAATCTTATCCTTTGCAATCACTGCCTTCAACTAACTAAGTATTCTTCTATTAAACTCCTTTTGCACTTTATCCTCAATAGATTTATCAAGAGACTCAAATTGAGTACTTACAACATTTATGAGCTTCTTTAGCTCGCCGGAAGAGGAACCTGATGGATCCATGACATGATTTGGCATTAATTTCTATAGAACTCCAGATGCAAGGCTTAGCAATTCACTATCCTCTATGTGAGACTTCAAAATCTTCTCACTAGACATATCTTGAGCAATTGATGCAACCTTCATCATTTGAATTGGGGACAAAGTAGATAGATTAATTGAAATTTCATTTAATTCAGGATCAAAATCTTCCTATTGCTCCATCAGAGATCTCTTCACTACCTTGGTAGTGTCTCTTGCCTCCACTCTTATTTCTTGAACTTTGTCTTATTAGCCTTGGGTTCGTCAAAGACTATTTTCAGATTGACTTTGAGTGCTTCACCCTTTTCATTTTGCACCACCTTCTCCTCAGCTAACACCACCTTAGGAACTTTAGTTTCCATAGGTGTCTTTGTAGAAATCATAATATCCTCAAATTATGGAGGATTAGATACATCCATATTCTCCTCATTCACATTCTCTTCTTTATATACATTTACCTCCACATTCACTTCCTCATTTTATGGAAAATTTTTAGTATTAATTTCCTCAATCTTAATCTTATTCTTTGACAGAAACTCTTCCAAAATTTCCTTAGTTTCACCAATCATGAGTTTATTTACCCTTTTCTTGCACTTAAAATCCTTTTTAGCCTTTTCAAGGAGTGAATCCATCTCTTTAATTGACATTTAAGGGCATAAATCTGCAAGAACTCTCTTCCTCAGATTCTCTTCTTTTGTTTTAGCACTTAACCTTCTCGACTTCAAAATATCATACAGATTCTTGGGTAAGCCAGACATAATCTCAACAAGAACTTTATTAAAAATGTTCAGATGTTTTATTGTAGCTTCTTCTATAAATTTTTGACCTAATTCATCAAAGGTTTCATATAATTCATAGAGGGGGTTGATATTACCATCCTTGACAACTAAATTCACAACTTCATCAACTAACATACCAGGTTTATCAACTTTAGCCTTCTTCACCTTTTCTTCTTTGCTAGAAGATTTTCTCTTGTTTAACTCGACGACCTGAGTTCTAGTAGCTTTTACTTCTCTCAAGAATTATTTTGATTTTGTTTCCTCATCTTCTAAAACAGGCTTATATGTTCTTGCAATTTTATTCTTCTTTCTTTTATTGGAAGTCTTGTCTTGAGCTGGCTTGGCTACAAGGGAACCCCTTGTAGATCTACTGCAGGAAGAGGATGCACTAGGACTAGCAAACTTTGTTTTTTCTTTCACTTATGTTGCTTCTTCCTCATCTCTCCTTCTTCTTGCTTCTCTAAAAGCTTCTACAGGTAAGCCCATCCTTTCTACAAAAACTTATGTCTCTTTTCTTACTTTCCTTATTATCACTGGTTTTCTCAATTCCTCATGAACCTGCATATTTTTCTCTACACATGTTCCAAACCTCTCTTCTCCCTGATCCAGAGGTGAATTTAGCAAGTGTTTTGCATACATCTTTATAACTTTTTCCTCTACTTTGTATCCCATAGGCATGATCCAAATTGTTCTAGGATCAACAACTTCCATATGACATTGGTCAATATCCACCATGAAGTAGATAGTGTCTTCGTATTGTTCCACAATTGAAGTGGGAATTCTTTCCTTGACATGCATCATATCCTGGAAATTTTTGAAGTACCCCCAAAGGGTAGTGTTCCTCACTTGATGATCACCCATTCCAAACAACTTGTTCCTTATCTGAATAGATACATGCTCATCATTTTTTCAATGCACATTTCCAATGCCCGAAACTTCATTAATGAAATAGAAAAATAAGCACAATAGTAGATTACCATATTTAAAATTATTCTTCTTTTCTTTCTTGATTTTTCTCAAATTCTCCAACAATTGACTTCTGAGTAGCTCGCACAAGTCATATTCTTCATTTTTCTTTACCATTTCATAAGCTACATAGATGGTCATACCAGATACAGAATTATCCTGGCTAGAATGGTATATCTTGTAACCAATGACCATTGATGTTAATTTCACATCTACTCCAACAATGTCTTCTATTATCATTTCCCTTCTATCCCATTTTTCACATGTTTCCTTAGTAACCTTGTCATTCTTCACGGATTTCAAGACTGGAAATCTACCAGTGGAATTTAGACTTGTTACTGCACATATAGCCTCTTTTGTGATTTTGAAGGGTATATTTAGCCACATGAATTCGGCATGAACACGACTCAAAATATATCTAACCCATTCATTTTCCTCAAAGTTGGGAAATCTCGCAAACTACACAAACTTCTTCTCTTCTAGGGTTTGAAATTCTGGTTTTACAATAAAATCTTCTCCAATTATATGATGGGAATACATATTCACTATTTGAGAGGTGCTTAACTCTTCAATGTTTGCATGAATATACGCCCTAATATCCTCAGTGTGCAAAACTCCATACAACACAGATGAAAATGCTCCTAAGGGCTCGATCTCAACAGACTTATAGGGATTCCATTTGAATTTAGGATGGGGTATTTCCTTGACTTCAACTACCAGAGGAGTGGACATGATTGCAAATTCAGAAATTCACAGGATTTTCGAAAGATACCTTTCTATCAGATCAAAATTTGTTCACAAATTCTTCTCCATGCTTTGAATCTCTCAACAATTCAACAAGGTTCACTCCAGGGCTCTTCAAACTACTTTCTTTCAAAATGCAAAGTGACAAATGAAAGATAAAAATGGCTTTTTATCACTCATTTGGTTACTCGATTTCAAGCACTGAGATAGATAATTTTTTTGTGGATCTCCAAAATTCTACAAAACTGGCTCCAATTTGGTTAAACAACATCTGAAAAGCATTGATCCACCTACTAGACTGGTCCACATTCCAGTATCACTTACCTGAAAGGGGTTAAAGGATTTTTCTGATAGCTCCCCCTCGGCTAAAGGCCTAAAACTAATTCCCGAAGGAATTACTAGAAGTAGATTCTAGTGTTAGCACATTTCCTTTGATAGAGGGATTCTTTTTCACTCATTTCTTCTGCATTTTCCTCCTAATCACATCTGTAGTGACTTTCCCTTTTCCTTTGACTTCTTGCTATGTATTATGTCTTATCAGACCTCTTCAATTCCAACAGAATCTAGAAATATGCCCAAATTTGTTGCAGTTGTAGCACACAACAATTCTCTAATTAGACCAACTATTCCACTAATTTTTCCTTGATCTCCATTGGCTAGAAATATTCCCAAATCTATTACATGCATAGCATCTAAAATTTCTATGAAATTTATTCATCACAACTCTGCATTCACTTGACCTATGACCATATTTATAGAAATTAAAGCATTGACTTGAGAATGATGGTCCACTTGGATTCATCTTACTTCTACACTGAGAAGCCATATGACCAAATTTGTTACAAGTAAAATAATAACCATTGAATCTCTAAGCATTTGGTTGTCTCACTGGATTTCTTCTGGCTCCATTCATCTAATTTCCTTGTCAAAATATTCCTTGTCCAAAATTACTTTGTCTAGAGTTCCTTTGTCTAGATCTAGAACTTTCTCCTTCTTCATATCCAAGACCTCTCTTATCACAATTAGTCCTCTGACCTTTAATAAGCTCATCAAGTTCGGCTGAACTGGCTTTGAATTTCTCCTTGTACTCATTTGCAGCAGTAAGCTCATCTTTGAGATCATCAAGTTATTTTTCAAGTGTTTCCTCATTTTTTTTAGATTGTTCCAATTTATTGTCCAATTGACTACATTGTTCAAATTTTTCTTTCAAGGATTGAGCAAGCTTTTCTTCATTCTTCTTTCTATCTTCAATTTCGATGGTTATTTTCATCATGATGGACTCCATCTCACACTTCAGGGCAGCATTTTCTTTGGAAAAAATTTCACTCTTTTATTTTCTCCTTCAAGGCATGATTGAGTTGTTCATCTTCCATGCTTTTTTTCTTCTACTTGAGTTGATCACATAATTCCTTTCTTTTCTCCCTTGATTCATTGATTTTGTATTTCAATGACTGGATGAATTTTTTTGCATTCTCAAGACTTTCTTGCAGTTCTCGGTTCTCAGATTTTGACTAGTCAAGATCATCCAAGGGCCACAATAAGTTGTTGTTGAAGACTGCATGTATCCATTGAAGATAATTTCCAATATCTCCCCAAGCTGTTAGAATTCTTCCGAGGAACTAGCTTTGATACCAATTGTTGGAAACAAGCAACACTGAGAGGGGGCTAAATCAGTGTTCTGCAAAAATTTACTTTATTATTCTGATTACTAGTCCACTTAAAATATTCAACTAGGAGAAATAGAAAGAAATAGAAATAAAATAACAACACCATAACACAAGGATTTTTACATGAAAACCCTGTTAGGGGAAAAACCATGGTGGATGACCAATCCATAATATAATCTAAGTATACTCAATAGAACTTTACAATATGGAAATGCACTTGCATTCAAGCACACTGCCTAGAGCTCACTACTCAAAATAGGAAGGTGCACTGCCTTACAAAGATTTGGATTAGATCCAGGAGAATGAACTAAAGGAATAACATCTACAAATTCTTGATTACAGTTTCAGTTAAGCTTGGTTGACAATATTTTTCCCTTTTGACTGATACTAAACTTCTGCTTTTCTCTACTCTGACTTGCTCCACAAAATCTTTATGTGCAAGTGAAACTATGCATAAAATTTTCCTAACACTCTTATGGTATTCGTAATACACATCAACACACCATGCACACTCACCAAAATGATATAAGAGATCATACATAAATATTTGTGACTAGCAATTTAATCGCAACATGTCAGCTCCAAATAAAACTTTAAAATATTAGCAACTTGTCGACTCAAATCTTAAGAGTTATCCAATGTGCATCCACAACAGTCATCCACAACTTAGCTTGGACCCAAAACATAATGACCACACTCAAAAATATTTGATAAAACATTCCTTGAATATCCAGAACGTATTACATCGACTAAGTCGGCCCCAAAATACTGATAAACAAAAAAGTAACCAACCGAATCTCCAAATTCACACAAGACTTAATATGAGGCACTAAGATTTCTGGAAAACACATTAGATGTATTGATAGACCTCCGATGAGATGCACAACTCAAAATAACAAATGGAAATCTACAAGTGAATTGATGATCACCAAACTGTCAGATGTTTTATTCTTCCTAACTATCCTCAATTTGACTGTTGGTATAAGCAAATGATGTTATGCAGATCTATCACTGACTAGGGTTTCCATCAATGACAACACAAAAAAGCACTTGTAGTTTCTCTTGCCAATAGTAGTGCATATGTGATTT
>VDFB02139960.1:0-15166 GCA_007258455.2 Sequoia sempervirens | reverse complement strand
CTCTCCCCCTCTCTCTCATTTCTCTCTCTTCCTCTATCCCTCCCACCCTACCTAGCTAAGTCCCTCTCACTCCAACCCCTTCTCTCCCAATCCCTCTCTCTTAGATCTCTCCCTTCCACCCCCTCTACCTCTCTTAGGTCTCTCTCTCACTATGTCTCTACCTCTTTGATCTCTCTCCCTCCCACCCTACCTATACAACTCTCTCTCTTAAAATTCTTCCTCCCTCTAAAGACATAAATACATACATACATATAAGCATACATACATAAATACTTACATACATATAAGCATACATACATATGTACATACAATCTTACTTACATACAAGCATACATGTACATATGTACATACAATCTTACATACATACAAACATACACTGATACATACATACCTACATACATACATACATACATGCATACATACATACATACATAAATGTCATACAAGCATACATACATACAAACATACAAATATATATGCATACATTCAATAGAGTAACATTTAACACAAAGAAAGACATAATACGAGTATGTTATAATGTGTTTGTGTTATGTCTTGCTAGACGTGTCTTGCACAAACACAAAATCCATGTCAAAACTAAGAAATAACTCGCTCGTGTTGTTTCTTGCTTTGGGAATCCCCAAGCCTTGGGCTTGGTATTTTCCTTGGAATACCAACCCAAAGGCTTGGAGGGCCTTCCCAATGTTCAAAGACATTTTTGCAAATTTACAATATTTCAAGATGAATTGTCATGAATGCTCAACATTTATAATTTGAACACTCAAATGTTAGGCTCTCGCTTACCTATCTAACGATTTTTTTTATTTTTTAGTTTTTGACAATGTTAAGCCTTTGATTTATAATTTCTTTTGTTTGTGTGTTTGTTTTTTGGCAAAAACTAGTGTTTGGTGTTTTTTTGTTATAAATTAACCGTTCATCAAAATTTCAAATAAATTACCATTTTAGAAACTAGACTCCATTATACTCATATTAAAAAAAAATCAATTAGTTTCCAAAATTTATAGGGGTGGCATAGCCAAAATTTTATTTTTTAGGAAGTGTCCACTTTGAAAATTAGTAAAAAATCAAATAGTCATTAAAAAATCATCAGAAAAATCAAGTATAAACTACATACTGATAGCTAATTTCTCACTAAAGCAATTTTAAAAATACTAAAAAAAGAATTTAACTGTGCTAGGGAGCCACAAAAGTTGTTATGTTTTTTTGATAAAAACAACACCAATTTCTATGGTCCCTTCTTTTGAACCCCTTAATCTCAACCATTTAAAAAAAAATAGTAGTTTAGAAAGTAGAATCAGAGCACTACGATCCTTGTTTTTGTTGCATCTACAAATTTTGAGTTTAACTATCCTCAATTTCATATCCAAGGTTAGTATTTCCTTATTTCAAAAAAGAAGTGGCCACTTAAACCCCCTTTTTGGCCCCCCATATTTTTGCACTTACCTAATCCTTGGGTCCTAGATGTATCCCTACTCAATATCATGTGTAAGAATGGAGTAAGAATGGAAAAGAGATAAATAATCTTATAACTCTATAAAGAAATGATCACTTACCTTTAGGTTTTCACCAACTTTTTATTTTCTAATTTAACAATTCTTGTAGCTATAACATGCTTATGATATGAATGAAGAGCTCAAAAGTTCAGAACTAAATAAAATGTGTAAAAATAAATTAATTTTTTAATTGTATTTATATCAATCAATATTTGGTGAATTCCAAGAGATTTTTAATTGGTATAGTAAAAATTGGTGAATCCTATGTGAAAAAATGATACATGTAAATTTTGGGTGAATCAAACCTCGAAAAAACACATACATTGTAGTTTTTAAGATGATTATGGACCTAGGATTAGCATGGAGTTATCACAGTATTAGAAAAATGGGTCCTCATATGCAATTAATTTTTAATTTTATTGGCGAAATGGGTCCTCACATGCAATGAAAAGTTAATGTTGTTGGAAAAATGGGTCCTCATGCATAATTTAGTTTTAATGGTATTAGAAAATATGTGGGTGAATTAATACATGCATCTGAAATTCTAGGAAAAAATATTAATTAGACCATCGAAAACACATATTTTGTTATTGTAAAATTATTAATTACATATACCTCATAAAATAAATTTATTTTTTGTATTGATAATAGTTTAAGCACAGTACATCAACAATCAACTGATAAGCAAGATTACAAATTAACAGAATATCAAATTAAATCAGCTGCTGGAAATACATGCTGACACAAAAAGCAGCCAGCTCAATACAAATGAAAAAAAACAAACTACAGACAATACACAGACTGCACCACAGTATAATCATGAGGAAGACCAAACACATACAGAACAAAAGCTAAAGACTTTTGTATAAGAGCAACAACTTTAAACATAGTATCTAGACTATAATTCCATGTTGTGACCCCCAACTAAGTAGGGTGTTAATAGCCTCAATACCTTCGTTGGTGAATGGATGAAAGCCTTTATCTTTAACAACTTCCTCTTTCTTATTTTGTTTCCTGATTTCTTCCTTTAACTTTCCCAATGCTAGCAAGAATACAGCTAGATTGGACTACCCTTGGTGCCCTGTGTTCCCATCCAAGCATACCTCCTACTGAATTGGACCCATACCATCCTTGAAGAGCTTCAGGAACTTGTTCTCTGCAATCTCCAAAGCATCCACAACCTGCAAAGCAACATTGAATAAAGTGAGCCTTTTAATTGACTCAGTAAGAATCCTCTGGGCCCCATTGTATTTATCCTCATTCCTTGCTTTCCATATAAACCATAAAACCTCAGTGGTAAGCAAAAACTAAAAAAGATGCAACTCTTTACTTAGTTTACAATCAAATCCCATAAGAACCTCTTTCCAATTGAGTTCCTTATTAGAACACCAGGTGTCATGACTATTCCAAAACAGATTCCAGATTTCTTTAGCATAAAAGCAGTTAAAGAAAATATGATAGACAGATTCTGGCACCCTACAGATTTCACAAATATCAATATCAAAAAAATTTAACTTAAAAGGGACTTTTTGTATGAGAACAAGCCATCTAAAATAAGTTTTTTTTGCATCCACCCCATCGTGCCACAAAAAATAGAAAATTTTTTGCTAGTCTTTATTCTCTAAGTTAGTCCTCCAAACCTTATTAAGATACTCAGTGGGCATACTAGAGCTGAGAATGCCTTTATAGATATTTTTAGTTTTAATCTCTTGCAAAGGAAGAGTGCCTTTCCACAACATGTCAAGAGGTTTGGTTTTCTGGTTCTCCAAGTGGAGATTAGGTTTCCACCTCATACAGGCTTCTCTGAGAATAGAGTAAGTTCTAAAACTGGAGGGGGGTAGCCCATAGTTTTCCCTCAACTGATCCCAACCAACCAAAGTTCCATCCCTTATGATGTCACTAAAAATTTTAATGCCTTTTTGGTTCCACTTCTTTGCTGAGCAGCCCTGTAGTAGAGCGAGAGGTTTCCCATTATTCTCTAGATTCCACCAAATGGATCTATCTGGGAGGATCAGGCAATTGTTAGGATCAATCAAGAGAGAACTAGTAAGGTTGCCCCTTATTATTTCCCAAGCTTTCCAAATGCTTTTGAACACTAGCGATCCTGCAGGCATTATTGGGTGATCAATGATGAGGAGATCACTGAAAGGCAGAGCCTTCTAGGACTTTGCCAACTTGGGAACAACCTGAGCTATGTTGTTCCTAATTAGAACCTTCCAAGGTTCACTCCCATCAAGAGCTTTGATGACCCACTTAGCAGCCAGGGCAACTCCGTGTTTCTTAAGATCCTTGAGCCCCAGCCCACCATTGGCCTTTTCCAAACAACACCATTCCCAATTGATAGCATGAAGCTTTTTTTTTCCTTTTCCATCAGACCACAAAAAACCCCTTATTTTCTTCTGCACTTCATTGACTTGATAACTATTAAAAAACCATGCTGAAGTAAAGTACAAAGTATAAGAGGACAATTTTTTTTGACAAACCTGCACTCTCCCAGCAAGGGACAGGTAATTCCTATTCCACCCATCCAACTTCTTATCAATCTTAATTTTAAGCCATTGCCACATGTTTTTTAAATTGGGAGAGACTGAGAAAGGAATCCCTAGATACCTTACCTGATTTTGTGGCCCCCCACTGGATATCAAAATTTTGCAGCCAACTAGGAGGTACTTCATGCCACCCTAAAAGGATAGATTTGGCTTTGGAGACCTTAGCTCCTGAAGCTAGATAGAATAAGTCTAACTTGGTCATAAGCCTGCTGAAGTTATCCTCTTCTAATTCCACAAAGATGGATGTGTCATCTGCAAACTGAATATTTAGCAACTCCTCTCTATTAGGAAGCCTTACCCCATTCACTTTAGGTGTCACAGAGTTATCCCTTAATAAATAATGGAGTGCCTCCGAGGCAATCACAAACAAGGTGGGGGTGATGGGGTACCCCTACCTAATTGACCTTTCCAACTGGATTGGTTCAAATCTGACTCCATTAACCTCAACTATGGCAGAGGCATCTTTTAAAAGAGTATTGATCATGTTGGTAAATTCTTGAGGGAACCCAAAAGCTTCCAAAGCCATCATTAGGAAGGACCACTCCACCCTATCATAAGCTTTCTCAAAATCTAGTAAGAACATTGCCACATTTTGCTGAGATTGTTTAGCCCAGTCAAGAGCCTCCCAGCTGGTAATCAAGTTTTCCAGGATGTATCTCCCCTTGATAAATCTAGTTTGAGTGGCATTAATGAACTTTGAGAGAATGTTTGTAAGCCTCAAGGCCAGGACCTTCGCTAGAATCTTGTAAGAAACATTTAGCAAGGTGATAGGTCTCTAGTTTTTTATCAAAGTTTTATCACCATCTTTTAGCAATAGTTTAATGAGGCCTTGATTGATGTGGGATCCCAAAGAGCCTTTAGTAAGGGCCTCCATGTAGACTAGGTGCAAATCCTCACATATCCAATCTAGGGAATATTTGTAAAATTCTACAGGGAGACCATCCACCCTTGGGGACTTATCGTTACTCATAGAAAGAATTGCCTTTTTTTATTTCCTCTTGCGATATCACAGCAGACAGAAGAACCCTGTCTTCATTAGAGATTTTTATAGGCATCAACCCTTTGAGCCTATTCCTAGCCTCCATACAACCTTCTTTATTACCTTCAGACTTGAACAAGTCTGTGTAAAAGAGCGTAAATTGTTGTAGAATGTCTTCTTGCTTAGAGAATGTCACACCATTGTGACAAATTTGACCAATCTGTTCTTTCAGCCCCTTTTGTTGAATATATTTGAAGAAGAACTTTGAGCCTTTATCCCCATTACTCAACCAGTTGAGCTTAGATCTCACCTTGAGCCCTTGGATCCTTACTGCCTGAAGCCTCCTTAATGAGCACTTAACCTTATTGAGGTTTTCATATAGCTGCTCATTCTCATGGTCCTCCTACATTCTAGTTTCAGCAGCCAGAAGCTCATCTTGGAGGCAGTTTTCCTCCCTTCTCCTATCCAAGGCCCTCTTTTTACCAATTATCTGAAAGATGCACCTCCATGAGCTAACATTTTGATTCCATCTTTCAATGTGGCATTTATTTCTTAACATCCATCTGTTAATACCCCTCAAAGTTTCCACTGCCCCAATGCAGTCCTTGTCCCTCAACAAGCTAGTGTTCAGAAAGAAAATCTCCCTATTTTTGTTGTGAATCATGATGCCATTGTTGATGGTAATCTTGGCCTTAATAGGGTGGTGATTCGACAGAGTATAGGGGCAGACCAACACTTTGTCGCCTCCATTAATAGGCTCAAATGTGCAAAGATCCTTGTTAGCATAAAACCTATCCAACCTGCTGTAGATCCTTTTGTTGCTCTTCTGTGCATTGCACTAGGTAAACCAGACACCATTGTAATCATGTTTCAAGCCTACCATGGGGTCAATGATGTTAATTTTTCTTTTCATCCTAGACCAAAAGTGAAACTCATTCTCCTTCCAACCGGCACTAATGCCCCCCT
The DNA here is from genome assembly GCA_007258455.2 of Sequoia sempervirens. Classification (NCBI taxonomy): domain Eukaryota; kingdom Viridiplantae; phylum Streptophyta; class Pinopsida; order Cupressales; family Cupressaceae; genus Sequoia; species Sequoia sempervirens. The sequence goes on along the minus strand of VDFB02139960.1, from coordinate 9,158 downwards.
TTTTGTCATCCTTGCACTCTACCATATTAGAATCACCACCTATAATCCACGGGGTGTCAGGGAGCTCAGATAACCATCTCCATAAATTAGACCTCCCTAGGCAGTCATTAGGGGCATAGATTGAGAAAACACAAAACTTAGCCTTCCCCTTCTCAAATGTGGCCCAAGCAACCCTGTTGCATGGAGAGATCCCACAATTTATTAAGAAAGGCTTCCACTTGTTGGCAATCAGAATTGCAACACCTCCCTTACCTTTTTTGTGGTTGGAGGCTATGATCATAGAGTCTCCCCAGATGAACTTTAAATTGGTCTCAAGAAAAAACTCCATTGCCTTTAGTTCTTGCAGCAGGACAAAATCTTTACTTTTCTCTAAATTGAGAAACCTTCTAATCACGTATTTCCTGTTAGGGGACTCTAGGCCTCTAACATTCTAGGAGGTGCAGTTAACTATCATTATTGTATTTGATAGTAGAGTCCTCTTTGGAATTCTTGAATATTTCAAAAAATCTAATAGCATTCTCTTCGTTTTCCATTCTTTTAGGAGAGGGAAAAACCAACACTATGGTGGTTTTTTTCCTCTTCCCTTTGATGAGTCTAGGACCATTCTTACAAATTGCCAAGGTACTACCTTTCTTTCTACCCCTCTTTTTTGGTTCCTTAGGGGGTGCGGGGTCATAGTCCTTAGTGACTGGATTCACCACTTCCAAGGCACTCCCCATGCTCTTGCTAGGATCTTCCTTAGCCAGAGGGAGCTCCTTCACAACACTCACACTATCCTCTTTGGTCAAAACTCTCGAAAGGCCTGCTACCCTTCCAGGGGTCTCCTCACCACCAAGGCACCTAGTAAAACTCACAGGATCACCACTATTCAAAGGGATGGCGAATCCCACTTGGGGGTTGGTAGTCATCTCGACAGACCATTTCCTAACCATGTTGGACAAGGTCTTAAGAGGATCCTCGCCTAGGGCCCTGTCAATCTTACCACCGACATCTATTGTAGTTTTCCTGTTGTCCCCTAGGGAGAGAGGAACAATACAATTTTCATGTTCATAGTTACTACTGCCCACCCCAAAGGGCTTTTTGAAGCTTTGTTAGTCTCAAACAAAGAAACTGGATTATTCACTTTAGAAGAATTTTCAATACATTTTTCATGTTCTTGGGTGTTAGAAACAACAATCTCTTCATCGACAATGACTCCATTAACATAAGTTTTGATAATTTCAATCTTTTTACCAACAGTATTCTTAAACACCTTACCTTTATTCATAATGCTTTCCAGTGCAAGCTGTTGGGCATTTTTATTTTCAAACTCCATAGGAGCAGAGGGAAGAGATCCAGGAAAAGAGCAAGGGCGAGGCAGGGGCGAGGCCGGAAGCTCAGTAGCGAGGGGGAGAAGCTTTAGGCTCAAGGGAAACTCCAGACAGTAGGGGTGAAGCAGAGGGAGGACCCGAGGGGAAGGGGACAGTGGAGAGGGAAGCATCTAAAACAAGGGTGACACCAGCTGGATGGAACGATACAGGGGGAGAAACTGAGGGGAAGGGGGCAGCGGGCAACACACCAGCAAAATCAACAACACCGGTCAGCTTGGCGAAAGGCCGAGCACCATGTATTAACGTGCAGTTCTTCCATAGATGTCCTTCCTTCCTACAGAGGTAGCAGGCCCCAATACCACCAAGCACTTCCACAGGGAAAACATGGAGGTTTCCCTCAACTCTAATGCCAATATTTTTCAGGTAAACCAATGCCTGGGTTAAGAGACACTAGGACCCTCGCATCCAAATTAGGAAGCGTGACCCGAGGTCTATCTATCGTTATCACCATTCCAAATGGTTCAACTAAATGAGGGACGAAAGACCACAAATCCTGACGGACATTCTTTACAATCAACCACCTAGGGCTCGACAATGCAAGGATTTCGTCACATTTTGCCCCCAGTTTCCAAGACAACACCCTAAAAACAAATTTCCCCATGCTCCAGTAGGGTTTGTTTAAAATTTTAACTTGTATATCATGATTCTTAAAATAAATTAGAAATAAACCTTTTTGAATCATACGACAAAGAGATATTTTCACATTCAATTTTTTAAACCAAACATTATTAAACCAGTTGTCAAGATAGCTTCTAGCGGGTAGATTCTCCAAATCGACGGCAGCCATGAAGACTGCGACCTCAGAGAGTCTGCCCCTCTCTTTATGGATTAAATCAAGCATATCATTATTTAGGACAATTACAATGGTGTCTGAAGGATTCTTACCTTGAAATTCTTTAGACTCACCAGTGTTGACCCCTTCGCCAGCATCTTCAAGCACAAACTTTGCAGCCTCCACACCTATAGCCTGATCACTAGCAATGGCCTCACGGAAGGATTTCGGAGGGTTTTTTATAGTTGCAGCCTCGCTAGTCTTTGAGCTTACCCCCAATGGAATGAGGGGGGGTGAACCCCCCTCCATGGCCTCCCCCATAGATGCTTGGCCTTCCAGGCTGGAAGCCACAAAATAAAAATGCAGAAAGCCCTAGCCACATACAAACGAAGAGCACGCACAAGGAAAGTGAAAAAATGAGGAAAAATACTACCATAAAATAAATTTATGGAAAACTAAAATACATTTGACTAATAATTGATAAAATCTAGGTGATTTGGTCACACTGTTGGTTGCAATGTATTTTCCAATTTTGAATTGGCCGATATGAACTATTTGCCAATTGCTAAAGATTAACCACTAAAAAATCCTTGAATGTAAGGTCACTTATATATATGTAGGATGGTAATTTTTGTAGTTAAGGTGTTGGGAATGCTTCAATGACGAGACATTATTGGCTCTATGATACCACCCTTCCAACAATTTACGATATTAGAAAAGTTGGGATCTCTAATGATAGTGACTTCCAAGCTTAGGTGGGGGAACTTGGTACATTGATGTTAGGTAGATGGAACAAATTACATAACATGGATTCATAGTCAACCAAGGAGGTTATTGTAGGGAAGATAAAGATTAATGACATGTAATAAGGCTTATTTTATGATGGGCCCAAACTTGATAAGGAGATGCATTATTTTTTCTAATTATCTTTCTACATTGTTGCACACATTGATGGTGATGGTTTATAAAGCTAATAATTCCTTAGAATAGCCAATATGCTTAATTATGTCCAAGTATAAGTTTTCAAGTCTAATAAATTGTCTACAAGTACCCTCTTTACTTTATGCTTGGTAATGAAAGCTTGATGCATAGTAGTATCTTATGTCATGGATTGATAGGAAGCATGTCACATTGGCTAAGTGTAACATGATGGATTAAGGATTAGTGTATAAAGGGAATTTAAAAATACAATAGATGATTTTTTTAGGGCTCTTGAATTCTACCAAACTTTATACAATACATCCTTTTGAACAATGGATGTATTAAGAAGATCTAAATTTGAGATTTGTGATAGAGTATTCTCAAGTTATTTAATAAAGTTTTATTGACCTTTGGAAGTAGGTAGAGAAGGCCCTTGGATAGTGACCTTACTACATCTTATGGTAATGACATGACATAGAGCTTTTGTTTTGATATTGTATATCTAATTATCAAGGCACATAACATGTACAATGATGGAATCATATGTGTAGGAAGATATTTTATAATTTGGGCATTATTTATGTGGTTGTTTTAACCTTGGTTACTTTTAATTTAGGTTGATCATGATTTGAAAAAGTATCTTGGTGTATAGATCTAATTTTTCATTTAGTTTTAATCATTGGTTGGTAGAATGTCTCTTCATTTTATTATATTCACAAAATTTTTTTTCTCTATAGCATGCTAGCATTAGCTTATTATCATCAAGAGGATTGTTTTGTAGAAATATAATCATGTTTACATTGACTTGGTTGTGAAACACTACTTCCAAGGGTTCCCATAAGGAAATCTATTTTATTAATTTAGTTTTTTTTCTTAAGTTGAACTATAGGAATTGTGATATGAGGAGGATTTTTAACTACTTGAATGTGCTTTCAATTATTAACTCTATTGCCCAAAACATTCTTGCTTCTACCAAATAACTTATAATTTTGTAAGTGTGTTTGATTATATGATGTTTTATAGAATATTTTAGTATTCCATGTCATTTTGAATTTGAAATCTCTTTCAATAACTTCATCAAAACTTATTATATAGTGAACTTATAAGTGAAATGCCATATCTTGATTTTAGTTGGTGATAAAGATGCTAACAATTTTTTTCTGAAGGATTGGCCAAGGGAACCTAGTATACAAGCTTCTATGTCTTCAAAGTAATGAAGACAATTTTCTCTATTTCTTTCTTTGGTGTTACATCAATCCATGATTCTCAATTGGAATTCAAATTTTAACATGAATGTTTTAAAAAAAATTAGCTAGGTTGGAAAATATTGTGGTATATCCCTTAGGAAGATGTAATAGTCACTCTAAGGCTAACCATTAAAATAATTTCACATGTTATCTTGGCTCACAATTTCCCTTAGACTTATCAAAATTAGGTATTTCAAATATATATTTGTCTTCATTTCACTAGGAGGGGAGTAGTTAGAAATCTAATTTATAAATATGTTATTTTAGTACATATTCAACTTATGGTCACTTCACAATATCTTGTTTTAGAGGGGTCACCCATTATTCTTACCAAGAAATTATCTACTCCAAGGAAAAATGGTGGAAGGGAAAACTCTCCCTACATAATTATTTTGTTTATGAATTATATGTATCTCTATTTATCTATTTAATAGTTATAGTGTGTGCACTCTTTTTTTTTCAAATTAATTAATCTTAATTTTTATATTAAATGGATGTTTTACTATACATAATTTAAATGCATGTTTTCTAATTTTATAGATATGGATTGGTTATTTACAATTGTGTGGTATTTTTGTGTTCAATATCACCATTAAATTTTGATGATTCTTCATAGCTTTAATTTGTAAAAAAAAATCATTAGACTCCTTTAAAATAGAACCACATAGCTCTAAGAATTATTTTGATCTCATACTTCATTCTTCCCATTCTTCTTCATTCATTTCCATTATAGATGCAATTCCTATCAATTTTTTTTAGGTTTTCTCTTAGACTTCATTAGGCTAGACTACAATATTTCTAAGAATTATTTTTGATCTCATACTTTCTTCTTCCCATTTATCTTCATTACTGCATACCATAGGTGTATTTCAAGTAGAAAAATTAGTTTTATAAAAGTCTCATATATATGGTGCAGTGCATCTTGCAATCTTACTCATTCACAAAAAATATAAGTGTAATAATCAAATGTTGGATGGTAGTATTAATAGACTAACTCACCATATATATCTCAATTTCATGATTTTATTGCAAAAGATTATGTTTTGTTCATTATTGATTTAAATGGACATAATAATTCAATATTTTTCTCTTAACATTATCAAGGTCATAACTATGCATATATCATTTATCACAAATGTTTTTTTAATTTTTACTAAAATTATATGATTATAATGAGAGAATTTTTCTTTATAAAATTGGCAAATAAAACAAACAATTCCTTTGATATTATAAGAAAAACATTTTGTATTGTTTTGTGACAACATGTAGAAACACAAACTTAAACAAATTAGCCTTCCAAATCAGCTATAGATTACATAAATAATTTTTCAATTAAAATGAAATACACCCATTTAAAATATTTTAAGGAGTTTGATCTAGTTTTATCTTTAAAGATCTTTTAGCATACTGTACATAATAAAGGTTTTAAAATATGCCATGTTTTCAACATTTTTAAAATAAGAGAATATGCTAGAATTTTTTTTTTATAATTATATAAAATGATTATAAAAATCTTTTTGTATTTTGTCTAACATTCAATTCAATAATCATATGTATATTAAGATACAACCACTATTATCTATTGTATATTGTAAACAATATACATAATTGTATTCAATACTTATTATATCATCCTATGTTTAATGTTCATCAAATAATTGTCTATCAAGTTATTAAAAAATAAACATGATTAAAATTTAACATTTTTAAAATATTTGATCATTTCAATACAACTTAAACTAGGTATCCATCTATATAACATTTTAAAATATAAATCCATATAAAAATATAATTTTGAAGCCTTAAAAAAATGTAATCCACACATAAATACATTGAATGCTGTGAAACTTTTAAAGAAAGTACAAGTTGCAGATAAATAAAATAAAAACAAAGTACAAGTTGCAGTCTATTCTCTCAAAGTTAATTTAAAATTGACTGGTATAATTGTTCCCATGTTTTGTCAGTAAAATAATATCTGATTTAGTCACTCTCATATATTATATAATAACTAACAGAGAGTCTTAGATATCAAACATTCAATTTTTAAAATAAATTCAGAATCTTCTGAGATAGTTTATATTTCCTGTGAAGATTGTTTAGTGAAGAAATGAATTAGAGTGTTTAGATTATTTTAATATTGAATAAACTATCCATATTTGGTGAGGCATATGCATTATTTGGGTGATTTTGTTAGGCCAAGGTTGAAAAGCAGGATAGAATGGTTACAATAAAGATTATATTCTTATTTATGGGTGGTGAAGGAATAGTTTGACTGTAAAAAGTAATCAAAAGAGGGCAAAATTATTAAAATTGTATTTATTAAATCATAAAGATTAAAATCTAGGGTTGTCATTAAACTAAACTTTTTTTCCAACTTTTCAAATTTCTCTCTTTCCAACATTTTGGTAAGAAAATATACTGACTGATTTGTACTTGGCAATAGTTGATTCATACTCTTAACTTTCATATGATGGCAATTTAAAGGAAGTTTTGTGTTGATGTGTTATGATTAGATTTTTAGCGATTTTGATTGTAGATTGATTGACAATTAGGAGAGATGTTGATGAAACTTAGTGTTCTAACAAATCTTCAAGAATCCTTTTGAACCATAATATTTTCCTTGTTGCCTCAGTTTGATGAGCTAAGGAGGCTCTATAATGAATGGTTCATAAGGCACAACACTTGGTGAAGGTTTTGTAAATGGGGTTGCAAACTAAGTGGGCTTAACCTTGGGGAAAACTTCATAATTAAGCGTGCTTGAGTTGGAATAGTACGAGGATGGGTGACTTCCGAGGAAGGCCCATTGCTTCACCTCTGTGACATCACCTAGATGCAATGACTGTTAAGTGGGCCATTCATTATCATGAGAGATGGATTCTTGTGAACCACTACTCATGAAACATGGGTCAATAAGTTTGACTCATTGAATCCTAATAGCAATATCATATCATATATTTAGTTTATATAGAGAATAGCATTGATGCTAACTAATTCTTCATTTTTTCTTGACTATTGACCTTAGATGCATTGGGAAGTCTATAATAGATTTTCATGACATCTTCTTATTGAAATTATAAAACCTTATAATTAATATTCTAAAGCAATTATTACTTGATTGATTGATTAAATAGAAATTAATTTAAAATAAAGATAATTAATTTTAAAATATTTTATTAATGAGATGAGGATAATAGTTAGTTTTTAAATAATGATAAATTAAAATAAACAATAAATATTTTTTAAGTGGATGAATTATTTTTTTCTTCCAAATTTATTCATAGAAAAAAGTATTATAAAAGAAATAAGATAATTATTTGTATTTTAAAAATAATGCTAAACTATCTTGAATCAACTTTAAATTATTTAATTTGTTTTAAAATTGATATATTTTTTAATATTTTAAAAATAAAATATTGAATTGAAAAGATTAAAATAATATTTAATTAATATTTTTATTTTATATTCATCTTGAAAAATATTTCAAAGATGTAAAACAAGATTTAAAACAAAAATCAATAATAAAATATTGAAAATAAATTATTAATGAAAGATTATAAATAGAGAAGAAAACAAAGAGAAAATTTTTAAAAAAATGAAAAATAAGAGAATTGCTACACAAAAGACAAATAACCTATCAAAGAAGCAAAAAGAAAAAAAATCGATTTCTACATTGATAATCTTATCACAAAATTTTTAAATAGTTTGATGATATACAAATTTAATTGATAGCCAATTCTTGTTTTTGAAAATTATGATTATTCATTTTTAAAGATTGAAATATATAGTTCTATTCACTTTAATTCAATTCAATTTATTTTAATAAAGTTTCAATTATATATATTAAATTTTTCAATTAAATTTAATTCGTATTTATAATTTTAAAATATATAACTTTTAAATTACTTTATAAAATTTTAAATTAATATAATATTGTACTTAAAATTTTAGAATAGTTTAAAAAGGTTGCATTTAAATATTTAATATTTTAAAACTTTTTTTACATTTAATAACTTTTAATATATAAAAGGTTAAAACTTGAGTCTTAAAATTAAATTTTAAAAGAAAAAATTATTAAATTTGGATGTCTAAATTTTAGAAAAGTTTCAAAGTAAAACTTTTAATTTTAATTTTATTTTTAATTTTTAATTTTCAAATAAAAGAAAACTTAAGCAAAAAATTATATAATTAAATTTATCAATTAAATAATATTATTTTCATAGTTTTATTGGATATAATGTTTTTGCGTTCATATATTATCTCTATAATTAGTTAAATGAGTTTTTCTTTTATTTTAATTAGTTATAGAAAATATTAATTTATTCTTTAAAAGCTTTTAACATTTGCATGCAAATATAGATTAATATTTTATTTCAATTACTTTTGAATTGAATTTTAGATGCAATTTTAATAGAATATTTATTTAAAATTTTAATTTATTTTTTAAAAACTAATTAACATTAGTTTTAAAAAAGTAGTATGGCGAGGGCAGAAACAGAGTTGGTGTGCAAAGGGTGAAGGAGATGTTGATTTTGAAGACAAGGTGGATGGTTTGCGTCTCGTGCTTCCTGACAACATGCTTCTTGGAGTCGATAGGGAAGCAGATGGCATCTCTCTAGGAGATGTAACTATTGGTTTTTTTGGGTTGCTGTCGACAACGATTTTCTTGTTGTTGTATGGGGTGAGGTATGGTTCTCCTAAGTCAGGACTCTGTTGGGAGTTTTGTCTTTCTCTTATTCTTGACTGGAATGTCAAGGAGGATGGGTGCTTAATGGATTGGCTGGTTCCCTTCATTTTTCCCGTGAGGGTTTCCCTTATCTCCCTATTGGACTATTGATGGTGGATGGGTTG
>VDFB02139959.1:0-12125 GCA_007258455.2 Sequoia sempervirens | reverse complement strand
GGAATTTCCTCCAAAACCAATGCTCCCTCATCACATCAATACAATATCATAGACCAATTACAAAAGATACCTACGCAAATATCCATTCTAGAACTTCTCAAAATTTCACCATCACACAAAGAAGTTTTAGAATAGGCTCTAGTAGCTACAATGGTCCCTAATAATTTGGATGTTTGTCAATTCCAAGCCATGGTGAGACATCTCACCACACCTCATTGTCGGTAGTTATCTAAAGGAGATGATGTATCTTTAAATCACCCACACAGTGCAACCTTTCATATAGAAGTTATGATCCATAAACACCATGTTAAACATGTTCTAATAGATGGAGGAGTTGGTTTAAATATTTCTACCTTGAAACTAATTCATCCCCAAGGCTATTTTGACAACGCCATTGATGCCAGGAGAGAAATAACAATAAAGGAATATGATGAAGAGGAAAGGTCTTCCAAAGGGATTATCATAATCCCAATTTAGGTAGGGTTGATTGTCAAAAACATTGTTTTTCAAGTGTTAGAAAAATATCTAACATACAACATACTATTGAGTCATCCATGGATCCATGACATGCAAGTGGTACCTTCAACATACCATCAATGTCTGAAATTTCTAGTAAACAGATAGGAGGTCACCATATTAGCTAAAAACAACAATCCATAGAATTGCAACATGTTAAAAGCAACTCAAGACACTCGGGTACCTCATAACAGAGAAGTCAATACTTCCACTTCATCCACTGTTGACAACCAACCCAATTTCATATCTAAATGGGTTGAGAAGAAGAATCTAGAGAAAGAAAAAATTGTTGTGGACACATCAATCACCAAAGGTCCTATAAATGAATTATCACAACAACTTTCAGAAAAGGTTCTGATAAAGGAAAAAGGTTTAGGAGAATATTCTCTTGAGCAATCTTTGTGCCTGTCACAGTTGCTACCGTCACCAAAAACATATGGACAACCCATATTAAAAACTCCAAGTTCATCACAACCCATCACAGCTCTAAATGAAAGGTTTATAAAAGAAGGAACACTCAAAGATGAGTCAAAAGACAAAGCCATTCTTAGTTGGCTATACAAAGACAAAGAAGCGTCAACATCAACAAATGTCAACATCAAAACAGATTAGTATGGAAAAGGGAAGGCCATTTTAGAGAAAATGGGTTACAAAGGTCAAGGACCAATTGGCAAGAGAAATGATGGTATTATTGAACCCATTCAACCTCTAACATTATATCCTAAAGACAAAATAGGATTAGGCTACATAATTGAACAAAAAGAGGAAAAAACCCAAAAAGTAGTGGAAAGGATACTACAAAGGAGAGATGGCTCCAGCACAGGCTCCAAAGAATATGAATGGGATCATCTATCTACTACATCTTATACTGACAAAGAGGTTGATGTTATCCAAGTATATACACCCTTATGAGAGGAGGGACAAGGTTCAGGAAATAGAACATTTGTTATGGGATCAACAAATATTGATGACTCAAGCGAGGACGATCAGACATCGAGTTAGTCAGAAAACTTGGAGGTGAGTACTCTCATAGACCTCGAACTTCCTACCAATAACTTTGATCACCTAGCTATCATGACGCTTACAATAGTTGACCTTGTTCAAGCTGATGACTTGTTACCTTTAATACACCTCGAACTTATTGATTGGGAACCCACCGAACCTATTCTCATACTAGTCTTTTCAAATGATGATGCCATCATAAATTATATTTGTAGTGACAAAACTGATACAAGTACTATCCATAAAAAACATATCAATGCTTTACAACAAGAGGGTTCCAAATTTTTCAATTGCAAAAATAATAATAGGAAAAATAAATCTAATGATGAAAACCTCTCTAAGGTAGTAGTAGACTTTGAAAAGAGAATTTAAATAAATAACATATCCAACAATGAAAACCTTTCTAAGGTGTTGAAGGATGGAAGATTTGACACTCTCCTAAACCATTACCATGACAGATCATTAGTACTGGTAGAGCTGACACAATCTATAAATCTAGGAACAACTGAACAAGAGAAGATCTTACCTCTAGCAACATCCATGATAGAACAGGAGAAGCCGACATTCACTAGATTCTTTGAGCAACAACACATAAATTTTGCATGGTCTTATTCTAACATGCTAGAATTGGATCCACAACTCCTAATGCATCATCTATCACTACCGAAGGGAATCAAACTAATCAAACAAAAATTGAGAAAGATGCATCCCCACATCACCCTTATAGTTAAAGTTGAACTGAAGAAATTATTGGATGCAGGTTTAATCAGGTCCATAGATTATGCATAATGTATCTCAAACATTGTGTCAGTATCCAAACCTGATAATAGCATCAGAATATACACATATTTTAGGGATTTAAACAAGGCATTCCCAAAGGATGATTTTCGTTTTCCCAACATTGAAATAATTGTTGATCTAACAGTAGGTCATGCCATGTTATATATAATGGATGGCTTCTCACGATACAATCAAATAAAAATAGCACCTGAAGATCAAGAAAAGATGACATTCACTTGCCCTTGGGGTACATTCTCCTAGAATGTCGTGCCCTTCAGATTGAAAAATGTAGGTGCAACATATCAGTGAGAAATGACCACAATTTTCTACAACATGATGCATACTTTCACGGAAGATTATGTTGATGACATCTTAGAAAAATCACACACCAGGGAAGGACATTTGGAAATACTTGATAAAATCTTCACTAGACTAGAAAAACTCAATTTAAGGTTGAATCTGAAGAAATGTGTCTTCGGGGTGACATCATCAAAACTTCTTGGTTACATAGTGTCAAAAAAAGGTATTGAAGTGGATCCAACTAAGGTTAAAGCAATAATGGAGATGTCACCGCCTAAAAATATCAGTCAATCATGGTCACTACAAGGCAGGTTACAATCCATTAGGACATTTATCTCACAACTAGCAGATAAGAGTTGCCCATTTAATCATTTACTTCATAAAAATGTTTCATTCAAATGGGATCATAACTATGAAACAACTTTTAGTTAGATAAAACAATATTTGGTGTCACCTCCAATACTCATGCCACCCATAACATAAAGACCACTATTGTTGTATATCACAACTACTAACATATATGTAGGAGCTCTATTAGCACTAGAGGATTCTAAAGGAAAAGAACAAGCAATTTACTACATCAACATGACTCTCAATGGATATGAAATAAACTATACATTCATAGAAAAGGCATGTTTGGTAGTAGTATTTACAACCCAATAGATGCGACACTACATGTTGACTCATACAGTCAGGCTCATAGCAAAAATAAACCCATTGAAATACCTACTCAGTAAAGCTGCTCTGATAGGGAGACTTGCAAAATGGGTCATGACCTTAAGTTAGTTTGACATCCAATATGTCGACAAGAGAGCCATCAAAGGACAGGTAACAGCAGATCAACTAGTTGAAGCTCCATTACAGGATCACCATCCAATGAACATTGAATTTCCAGATGTCGACATCATGAATATTACAACACAATAATGGAGGCTTTATTTTGATGGATCATATACACAAAGAGGAGCTGGTGCAGGAATTCTATTTGTCACACCTTGAGGATACATCATTCCAAGATCCTATGGGGTAATGTTTCAATGTGCAAACAATATAGCTGAGTACAAAGCATTGATTATCAACATCAAAGTAGCTATCGAATGGAAAATCACAGAAATGCAAGTGTATGGGGACTCACAACTTGTCATTTATCAAGTAAATGATGAGTATCAAACAAAGGATGAGAAGCTCATGCCTTATAAGCAAATGATAGATGATCTTAAAAATTACTTCATGGATATCAAGTTCGAGCAAATACCAAGGGTAGAAAACAAAGTTGCAGATGCCATGGCAACAATTTTCTCCCTTTTGCAATTATCAAAATAGAAAGGTCGATATGATTTTATGGTTGAACAAGTATCTAATCCTGCATATGATAATCTTGTTTCACAGACCATATGCCACATAACCAACACTCAAACCTCACAATATGGAGAGATCTATACTTACCTCAAAGATAACATTCTTCCTCTTGATCTCTCTAGAAACCAAAAGCGTAACTTTATCCATCAATCAGTGCGACATACATTAATCGTTGACATCCTTTACCGTCGAGGTCTAGATGGTACTCTTCTCCAATATCTAGAGCATCACGAATTTGAAACATCCTTACGAGAGGTCCATGAATGTATTTTTGGGACTCATTCAAGTGGGATAACCCTAGTTAAGAAACTCCTTCGTTTAGGGTATTACTGGCTGAACATGGAGAGGGAAACATATCAATATGTTAAAAAGTGTCAAAAATATCAGATTCATGGTAATCTAATTCATACGCTGGCACAAGAGTTACAACCTTTCACATCCACATGGCCCTTTTTTCAATGGGTACTAGACCTGGTAGAGAAAATATATCCTTCTTCATTTAATGGGCACAAGTTCATCATCATAGCAACAAAGTATTTCACAAAATGGATAGCAGTTCCTTTGACAACTGTCACTAGAAAATAGATTTCATCTTTCATACTCAACTACCTCATCTGTCGGTACGGGGTACCTCAATCCATTATCACAAAAAATGGTAGACCTTTTAAAAATTAGGACGTCCAAGAATTATGTGAACAATGGGGTACCTCAATCAATTATCCACAAGGAAATGGCTAAGCAGAAGCCTCAAATAAGACAATCCTAAAAATACTAAAGAAGACAGTAAATGATGTTGGACGTGATTGGCATGTTCAATTAAATCCTACACTATGGGCCTACAAAACTAGCATCAGAACACCAACAAGAGCTACACCATATGCCTTGGTGTATGGATCAGAGGCCATTCTACCAATTGAAGTAGAAATACCATCACTCTGTGTCTCACTAAAAGGTATCATTATAGATGAAGATTATAGAATTTCAAGGCTACAAGAACTAGAATTAATGGATGAATGCCATCAACAAGTAGTCAATCATTTGAAGGCCTACCAACAACGAATGTCAAGGAGTTACAATCATAGGGTAAAACCTAGAGTCTTTCAAATTGGAGACTTGGTCCTAAAGGAAAACCCTAGGAATCAGCAAGATGGAGAAAAAAAAGGGAAGTTTGAACCTAACTGGTTAGGTCCCTTTGTAATCATATCAGTGTATGGATCAGGATCATATCAGTGTATGGATCAAGATCATATCAATTGTCTACACCAGAAGGGGATCTGTTTGATGAACCTATCAATAGTATCCATCTCAGAAAGTTATATACCTGAATCACTTAGTGCATGAATTAGTTTATGAAAATAGTTACCTTGATGAAAAATTGGCAAACAGGCATTTTGGTGACAAAAAAATACAAAAAAATCAAAAAGACAGAAAAAACAAAAATAAAAAAATACAAAAAAACAAAAAAATTAAAAAAATGAAAAGGTGCAATAAAAACATATAGTGAAAACTTGGAAATAGGCACTATTTGTGATTCAAATCAGCTCTCCCATCTATTTGGACACATGTTATGGTTGTTACTTCCACCATCATTTTACATCCATTATCATATCATATCACATGGTCATGTCTCACCCTAGCTTGGGGGAAACATCTGAAAATCATTGGGGACAACATAAAACATGGAACTTAATCAAATGGGCAAACAACAGTTAGACAAAAACAATGATCAAAACACTACCCAACATAGAACATCAATAACAATTGGAAGCAAATCAAACATACAATTCACATCAGAAAATCCAAAAACATGTCAAAAAGTCAGTATTAGGGAAAGAAGTCAAAAATATGAGTCTGTGTCAGTCGAACTATGTGGTCTCTGTGTGTATAACTTAGGCAAGGCTAATCTTTGATCAGCCCTCGAGGCCCCTAGGATAGGTCTTTAGGTTAGGTTTGATCCAAAATCTTGAAAACACAAAAACATCACAAAATCAGGATGGATGATCTAATCTGAATAATGATTGAAATACTTTAAGAAAAATTTGGATAAGTTGTACTTTGATCATTGTTATCATTACTTTGGAGCAACTCAATGATGTATTAAACTAGAGAAGCCAGGAAGAAGAAATGGTATTTTCTTTGTCTGTTGTCTGTGAATTAATCATGTAAATACTGTGTGAATCGTCACGAGAAATTCTCTACAAAGTATCATGGATGACATTCCAATTCACATAGGAAAGTGGTTAATTCTTGTTTGTTTACACAAGAAATGCTCAGGTCATCTTAGTTTAATTATACCTTGATGCTTGTGTTTGTTTGCAATATCAAAAATCATAAAAGTAGTACTCAGGTCATTATCGGTTTACATTATAACTTTGATGCTTGTACTCACTTTCAACATTTTAAAAGCTCAATGATAATACAAAGCACAAAAGTACTGTTAAAATGCCTATGTTTACATGTAGATTTTCATGGTAAAAGTAGATTGCATCCATAATAGTTTTACATCTGCACAGTATTTGTTATAAAATTGGTAAATCATTCATTAAACAATTATCTTTTATCATAATAGACTAAATATAATTGACATTAACAAAAAACCATCCCCATGATCATATAGTTGCATCATCATATTCATCATTCATACATTTTAATCAAATCATTTTACATTCTCATCATATCATAACAAAAATATCAACAAACATATATCTATATCATTCCAATTTCACAAACATACATCATTATCATAACTCATCAAATCCATCCATTTATTATATCACATATCCATATATAATCCATCCATTTGATCATAAAGTCCATCAAATTTATTGCATCATATATCATTCAAAATTTTCATCCATTTTATTACATCATATATTTGCATCACATATAATATATCATTTAAAGACAACATATCCATATATCATGAATCCACATACATCATATATCCATATAGCATGCATCCATACATTACCATTATGTGCAACATAGATAGAACAACATCATATCAAATCATACCATCATAACAATAAAACCATCACATAGCATATAAAACATCAAAGAAAATGCATCCATCTGAGAACCATATAGAACACATAATAGACCGAAGAATCTGTTGCATCTCATTTATAACAAAATCACAATGTCAAGTATACAATGATGTCTAAAATGAAGAGAGATATAACATAACAAATGGTTGTATTTCAAAATAATCAAAGTGAACATCACATCTCAAATGTAACACAAACAACAAATCAAGTGTTGCTGGCCCCAGATGGTGTAGGCATAGCAAGGTTAGGACCCCTACCACTAGAGGAACCGGGATCCCTGGGATCTCTAGGTAGAGGCTATCTAACACCTGCACTGACAGTCTTGGATCATGACTTGGCAGAACAAGAACTCACATAGCTAACTCTCTGCTCAAAAGGAACTGTGTCATAATATCTGGCTCTATAAAACTTAATCTCCTCACCAATACGAGCAACCTCTCACATGTAATCTTCCAGGGAGGTACCATTTGCTAGTATCTGTAGTCTATTGGAAATAGCCTGAGCACCCTCTGTTGCAAACTTGGCCGCATCCGTCTCAGCTATCAACAAAGTAATATGAGCCTGGGCTACCTCGACTATCTGTCTAGTTGCATCCCTTTGAGTTGTCAATGCTACAATTTGTGATTGAGCTGTGACTAACTGGGCCTGCACTGATGATAGAGTCTCTGCATGCAACTTAGCTTTTGCCTACATCTGAGCCTAGGTCTTCTCTAGTAAACCATGTGCCTGAATAAGCTGCTCCTGAGCAGTCTCTAACTGAACCTGAAGATCCGCTATCTGCAACTGCTCTGAAACACCTCCCACAGCCTGCCTCTTGCAAGGCATAGTCTCATCAGGCAAATCTAAAGCAGGGCCCGACCCACCTGCAACCTCTCCATTATCAAATCTATCATCCTCGCTACTCTCATCTCTGCTGCTCTCAACACCAACATCCTCTTCACCACCTACATCCTCCTCTACCCTAACATCCTCCTTAGGCTCAACATCTGCCTCACCAACCACACCAACATTGTCTACCTCAAGCCCTTCAACATCCTCTCTCCTCCATCTCTGACCATGCACAATGGGAACGTCCTACTCTACAAGTAATGGGGCAGGCTCATATGAATGGTAAGGCATGGAAACAGATGCAAAGTGAAAAACTCGGCATAATCTGCCATAACTTGAGGCTTGATAATATCTGGCCAAATGTCCCACTCAAATAGTTGTAAAGCCTGATACTGCTGAACTACATTAGCATATGACAAACAAGGCCCCCAATTTGTGGTATCTGACTGATGACGAGCATAATGAGCAACACCCTAGGGCATACCTTGTACCATCCCATACTGTTTGTAAACCCATCTGATCAATAATCTCTCTAATACCTAACAAGTATAGCCAGGATCATCGATTGACAAAGAAATGGTAGTTGAATATCATCATCATCCCAATTATCACAATCTAGGTAGAAACGCCATGTCACATACTCTATCTCATCAATAACTCTCCTCCAATACTCTAACTTACCTAGTCTAGACTGAGTAACCCGACCAGCATATCTGAACACATACGGTCTCATGGGTGGCCTCTATCTAATTGGAACTAGATGTGTGATAGCTATGTGCTCCCATGCTCATACCTAAAGCAAAGTAACGTCGGACAATAAACTCTGACCACTGAGATACACAGTTGAATGTAAATCATGATATAAATGGGCAAGCATACACATGCCCCAAGAAAATCTGGTGTGATGAACAACCATACTCTCCAAAACTTAGCCCCAACCAGAATCCTTGGGCCATTTGTGTCGGGCTAAGAGTCACTGATGAACAACAATGCAGAAGTGACACATGCATCAACCATCTCACACCATGGAATCCACTCTATGGCAATAAGATCATCCTGAAACACTCTACGAAGGGCATCAATCCCACCCTACTCTATCAAATCATATATGACAACATCTCCAACAATCGGAAGCTACAAAATCTGCTAGACATCCTCTGGAGTGACTGTCATCTCACCAGTAGGGAGGTGAAAGGTGTTGTGCTCGCTATGCCACCTCTCGGCTAGCGCTATCAACAAACCCTGATTAATCCTAATTTGGGGCATATATAGAAGAGGAGACAATCCACAACGTGTGATAATAGCCATCTCAGGCTATGCCAACCGTGGTATAAGATCAAATTTCCAAGGAAAACGCTCTAGAACTTGGAGGTTCCCCAATCGCTCCTATTGTCATAACAAGATCAAAGTCAATAAATTCATGTCAATCACCAACTAACATCAAAATACCATATCAAATCAAATCAGCTCTTGGTGAGAATTTTTATCAAATCTCATGATCAAACATCATTGAACCTCGCCTATCATGAGGTCAATCATCAATGCATCAAATCAACCTCGCCTATCATGAGGTTAATCATCAATGCATCAAATCAACCTCGCTTATCATGAGGTATGTCAATCATAATTATTCCTCACCTATCATGAGGATAGTTATCATAAAAAAAAAAAACAAACCTTTCCTATCATGAGGTCAAAAAATCATGTATTTGATAAGACAAATCATTCATATCAAACCAACAGCTAATATGATAAAAATTTGACAACATCAAGAACAAATTGACAAAAATCACAACACTTTGATTTAAATGTGCTAAAAAGGACATTCAAAGTGCTACAACAATTACATGTGCCATTTCATTAGATAAAAGCACTATTACAGACGGATAAAGCACTAATTTATCAAAA
This sequence comes from Sequoia sempervirens, assembly GCA_007258455.2. Lineage (NCBI taxonomy): Eukaryota > Viridiplantae > Streptophyta > Pinopsida > Cupressales > Cupressaceae > Sequoia > Sequoia sempervirens. The sequence goes on along the minus strand of VDFB02139959.1, from coordinate 2,385 downwards.
GTGCCATTTTTTTGGTCAACGCGCTAACATTTTAGGTAAAAGTGCTAAACCTTTAAATGCGCTAAAACAGAGAGTCTAAGTGCTACAAAATCTAACCAAAGTGCTAAAGTTTCGAAAGCACAATGCATCTTACATAAGCACTACAATGGCTATCCTAAGCGCTAAAATTTGCAAAGCGCTAATCTAACCTATGAATGCGCTAAAACAGACCTCCTAAGTGTTAAAACTTTAAACGTGCTACAACATAACTTAAAAGTGCTACAACAAAACTGAAAAGTGCTACAATGGATTTTTAAAGTACTAAAATGAGTTAAAATTCAAAAAAACTAAAAAATACACAAAAAATGAGGAAAATGCATGAAAACCAAGGAAAAAATAGACATACCGGAGGTCCGAACGCGGCTGACCACTGATGTCATTGAACATGCTCGAAATGGTGGGTGTGCTATGGAATCGGCATCTTGCTCCAAGTAGCACAAGAATCTCTCTCACAAAGTTTTCAAAAGTCACAATGTACAAATGATTTTGAAAATGACATTTTTTAACCTTTTATAGGTTATTTAAAAGGGGATTTTTTTGAGATTAATTTAATTTTTCAAAGGAGAGATTAATTGAAATTTATCTAGGACCACTTTCTTCATCAATTATCGGGAGATAAATTATTTCATCATCAATCTTCATCGAATCTACATCAAATCATTAGAAAATCATCAAAAATTGAAAAATTCCAATAAAATAAAATAAAATCAAAAATTCATTAATTTATCTCCTGAGGGGGCATATATCCATCAATCACTTGAAAACATGTATGGGGCATTCTAAAAAAATTCTCGTCAATACTAGCAACAACAACACAAATTTTGAAGCACGCGTGAAACACATCATCAAAGAGGGAAAAAATGTAGACACCTAAAAAATGGTCCGGAGAATCTAATTAATTAAATACGACTTATTTGATTAATTAATCTTAAATTCATCTACTTAGTAAATAAACAGAAATATTTATTTATATTAAATTCATTATCAATTCTTCTACTTTATCATATTATTTCCTCTTAATTAAATAAACAAAATTAAATACTTTGTTTCATTTTAATTATTATCATTATACTTTTATCTATTAAGTTCATCTTAAATTAAAAATACAACTTCAATAGTCGGTATTATTTAATTATTTATCACATTTCTTCCAATTAAATAAAGATATCCTAAAATCTTTAATTTAATTATCATATTCCTTCTATTTTAATTTAATAAACAACTTCTATAGTTTTTTTTATTAAATTTATTTATTTCTCTTTTTGCTAAATTTGAATAAAATTATAAAATATTCAAATAAATGCATAAATCAATATTCCTTTATTCACTCACCAATAAAATTAGATTTTTATTAATCTAATTAATGCAACTGGCATTCACGGGAAAGCCTCGGGGACAAACTTGCAGGCAATCCTCTCAATCTTCTTCCTTTGATCTTTCCTATCATCTTGCCTGGTGTTTTCATGGGGAGGAACAATCCCCCATGATCAGCTCCACCTTCTCATCTCTTAACATTCAAATCTCTAGATTTAATCTCAACCTCTGTTGTGTTACCCCTATGCAAAACTATTGTCGTAAATCTATATATACAGCCTTCTGAAGCATGAAAATGATTCAAGAAATCCCAATTTATGCAAACTTACTCTGCAGGAATACAACCAAGCAACCAAGCAATCATAAGCATTAGCATTAGCATTTTAGTATCATCATAGCATCATGACATCAGTAGATTTCATATCAGGACAACATCATTAGTTTTTACTGTAGCTTCCTTTTATCAATTTTCATCAAGATAGTTTATAGTAGCATCATATCATTTAGAAATCATTAGCAATCATCACATCATTGCATTTAGCATCCATTCCATTCTCTAGATAGGCATTTTAAACAGTTGCAATGCTTACAAATCTGAGAGCCTCTGTAACTTGATAAATCTTTGGAGATAGGAGACAATGAGACGTCTTCAAGATTTTCAATGTTTTAAATTAGTTTAATTCATGTTAATCTTGATCTAATGTCTTATTAAAAAGTTTTTTAGTTGTTCTTTTACTTTTTACTTTTCCACACTTACATTAGCCTTTGTTATATTTTAAATATAACATGCATCCTTATTATGTCCAAATAATGTGTGTGGCATAGTGGTGGTCGTTGGTATCAGGTGGTGGGAGGTTGGTGGTTCAAACCGTTAGACCTCCCATTTGGCCCAATATAGATTTAGATGCTCTTTAAATAAAATCAATGTCATATACCTCACGAGGAATCCACATGGTCTAATGGTTGAGAGGGAAAGTAGAAGAGGGGAGGTTGATGGTTTAAACCCCTCCCCCTCAATAATATTTTAACAAC
>VDFB02139953.1:117021-131690 GCA_007258455.2 Sequoia sempervirens | reverse complement strand
ATCATTGACAAGGGATGTGGTGAGTATGAAATGTGTACTACTTTGAACGTGGCAACCATGCCACCCTCACCACACACATATGGTCAACCCCCCGAATCTACACCAAATAAGGAACAAAAGGTAGTCACCTTGAGCTCCAAAAATGTGGGTACTAGCACTTATGTATCTTCCAAGTTACCAGAGTATACGCTTGAAGATGATATAATTCAATGGATATATCAAGAAGAACCTAAACTTACTCCTTCTTTAAAGGAATATTTTCAAGAGATTTACCCTTGGCCCTCTAAGTATGTTGAAAAGCACAATTATCAAGGGGGAGGTCTTGGTCTAGAAGAGCTAGGAAGAAAGCATACAATCGACACTACTATACGTCCAAAAAAATTAGGCTTAGGCTATGACAAAAAGAAAAAGGGTCCCGTAGCATCGACTAGTACCTCTAACAACGTCAGTGCAAGCGATGGTCTTCTGGAAGCTATACTAGAAGAAGAATGCATCATACATGCATACAATGATGTAGACCATGTAGACCTTTCTTCCATGTTTGAATGCCTATCCGTTTGCACCATTAGCATTTCCCTTCACCATCCCAAACTCATTGATTGGGACCAACGTGACAACACACCTACCAACTCACTTACCTCAATGGATACCTATGTACACCTCATGGGATTGGGGGAAGATGAACACCCTAGCCGCAAAAATAAGAAAAAGAAAAATCCAAAAGGGCCACCTAGTGAAAACCTCCTCGAGGCACTTCTTGACCCAGAAAAAGTCAAAACAAAGGGCGTATCCGACAATGAAAACCTTAGTGAGGCACTAGAAGATGGGGACGTTCATCTTCCCCTTGTAGGAACACAATGGTCTGAATGATCATCCATCTTGATAGAAGAAACACAAGAAGTCAATTTGGGAACTGAAGAGGATCCCAAAATCACTTATGTAGGCAAAGCATTATCAGAAGAAGAATATTCCACCATCTCCACAATCCTCAAGGAAAGCAAGATCAATTTCACATGGGCATATTCAGACATGCTTGGATTAGACCCTTCCTTGGTTGTACACCATCTAGATGTGCATCCTGATGCAAAACCAGTTAAGTAGAAGCTCCACAAAATGCACCTGCAAGTTACCCTCTTAGTCAAGAAAGAATTGGAGAAATTGTTGGAAGCCAAATTTATAAAACCCATTGACTACTCTGAATGGATCTCCAACATTGTGTCAATAGCCAAACCTAATGCAGATGTCAGAATATGTATAGACTTCTGAGATCTCAATAAGGTGAGTCCTAAAGATGACTTTCCTTTGTCGAACATAGACATGCTGGTGGATTTAACTGCAGGACACGAGATGTTGTCCCTCATGGATGGATTTTTTGGATATAATCAAATCAGGATTGTGCCCGAAGATCAACACAAGATGGCCTTCACCACACCCTGGGGTACATTTTGCAATAATGTTATGCCCTTCGGGCTTAAAAATGTAGGGGCAACTTATCAGCGCACAATGACCGTCATCTTTCATGATCTTACCATATTATCATGGAAGACTATGTTGATGATCTCTTAGGAAAATAAAAAACTAGAGCAGAACACCCTATAGTCTTAAGAAAGGTCGTTGAATGGTTAGAGCACTACAAGTTGCATCTAAATCCAAAGAAATGTGTGTTTGGGGTTACGTTAGGAAAACTGTTGGGTTTCATTGTCTCTCGCAAGGACATCGAAGTTGATCCAACAAAGGTTAAAGAAATCATGGATATGCCTCCACCATGTAACCTAAAATAGTTGAGAAGCCTTTAGGGTAAACTTCAATCCATTCGGCGAGTCATTGCTCAGTTAGCCAATAGTTGTTAGTCATTCGCTCACCTCTTGAAGAAAGATAACACTTTTAAGTGGACTCAACAATGTCAACTTGGCTTTGATAAGATCAAAGAATATCTGGCTCATCCACCAATTCTTATGCCACCAATCCCTGGTAAACCACTCCTATTTTACATTTCTTCTACTTCAGTGGCATTGGGGGCATTGCTAGCCCAACATGATGAGTCATCAAAAGAAAGAGCCATCTATTACATTAGTCGGACCTTCCATTGGTTATGAACTAAACTATTCTCCAATGGAAAAATCCTGCCTCGCCGTGGTTTTCAGCTCACATAAACTCTGACATTACATTCTCATCCATCTAGTAAAACTCATCTCCAAGGTTGATCCACTAAAATACCTGTTATCCAGAACAATTCTAATTGGTAGCATGGATAAGTGGGTCATGCTTCTAAGTGAATTTGATATTAAATATGTGGATCAGAATGCCATTAAAGGATAGGTGATAGCAGATCAATTAGTCGATGCACCCTTGCTTGATGCAGATCCTTTCACTACTAAATTTGACACCATTTTCTAAAGGACGTTCATCAGTCGTTCGACAAATCTTTGTCGGACAAGCGACGAAATGACGAAAATATTTTCATCGCTATTTTTTTGTTGAAAGGCTGACGACGAATTAAACATTGAAATAACGACGCAGATTCGTTGGTCGTTGGCATCATAAAATGACTCAGGCTTTCATCGAAATATCGATGAAAACTTTGTGTATCCACCAACGAATTACACCAGAAGTTCATCGCCATTTCGATGAAATGGGCAAGGAGTAGCGTCGAAACATCAGAAGTTTGTCGCCATTTCAACGAAATGGGCAAGGAGTAGCGTCGAACCAACACCAAACGTTCATTGAAAGTACGACAAAATGGGCAAGTAGTAGCCTCGAAACAACACCAAAATTTCATCGAAAGTGTGACGAAATGGGAAAGTAGTAGTGTCAAAACAACACCAAAAGTTCGTCGAAAGTGATATGAAATGGGCAAGTAGTAGCGTTAAAACAACACCAAAATTTCATCAAAATGGCGACGAAATGGGCAAGTAGTAGCGTCGAAACAACACCAAAAGTTCATCGAAAGTGCAAAAAAATGGGTAAGGAGTTACAGCGAAACCTTCGTCGCATCTATAGCAACTTCGTCGAACCTTTTCGGCAATTCATTGGTGGGTTTCATCGAAATTGCGGTGAAACAATGCAATTTTTTTTTTTTTTTTAAATATTTTTGGAAATGTACCATCACGAAGACTGACAACTGATCATACATACATACTGCATATTGGTTTGATGCTTCAAATGATGCATTTCTTATATTTAAAAGTGAATTACCTTATTGAGCTTCTCTTTGTTTTGAGAATAGTTTAATATTCTCTACTTAACAGGGCCAACCACGTGATGGTGGAAGCTCATTTGGTGCCTCCTCCCCCCTCACATCACTCTCAATTCCCCATACCCAATCATATAACATTAATCATTCATTCATCCATTAATAACATATAACATTCATTCATCCATTAATAACATATAACATTCATTCATTAACATATAACATTCATTAATTAACATATTCACATTCATTCATTAACATAGTATATTTATTCTTTCAGTTTTTACATATTATCAAAATATGGTTGTCATGATATGATTACAATCACTTTTTTTTTTGTTTCTTTTTTAAAGCTACATAAAGCTGAAGTGGAGTATCATTTTCTAATTCAATATCTGTCCCCCTTTAGTTGTTCTTCCCTCTGCTCGTGATCTTAATGTATGCCTACTCATCTGCTCATGACGTGGACCGCTTCAAGGGGGATCTGCTGCAATAAGAAATAAATGTTAAACTGATATTTTTTATTATTATTGTTACAAGTATTTGATTAATTAAAAGAAAATTAGAGTGGTTCTCTTTACCTGATGGGTCCACATCATGTTCCTGAACTTTTGTTATAGACTCATGCTCAACATGTTGAACACCCTCTAAATCTTGATCTATAGTTGAAACACGAAAGGTTACATTAATTAATACACCAATTGAAATTAAATATGTTTAAAAGAACATGAGAGTGGTCCTCTTTACCCGATAAATACATCATGTTCCCCGATATTCTCTTCTAGAAGCCCCGATCATGCTCAACACGCTGCATCACTTCTACATGCTCTTAAAGTTGAAACACAAAAGGTTACATTAACTAATACACCAATTTCAATTAAATATGTTTAAAAGAACATTAGAGTGGTCCTCTTTACCTGATGGGGCCACATCATGTTCCTGATCTTATCTAGCCTGACCATGCTCAACATGTTGATCACGCTCTACATGCCTCCCAAAAGTACCAGGATGCACACCATGAGCTTCATCTCAAGACGCAGTTCCCTCACCGTGATCAAGATTCCAATGCCATGATTATCATTGCTTGAATGTTTAAACAAATAGGCATGTAATTACTTTATGGTGGAAATTAATATTGAATAGATTGCATAAGTATTCACTCTTAAATAAACTTTATTGAGTTTATTTACCCGCAGGTTGGATGCAATGAAGATTGTGTTTGCCCAAATAAGACTCTTAGGTGTTCAACCGTGGCTCCATAGCCTTGATGGAAGGAAATCTTCAGGTTATCTTTTGTGGGAAATCTGTTGAATTCAGAGCCCTACATTCTTGCATAAGATCATGAATTTTGCTTCTATGGTGTGATAAAACCAAAATTGTTTTCAATTTATTATAATTTGGATGCAATATTTCATTTATTGATACTTACAATTCGTGCAGCTAATTTCATATAACCACCAGAGCCAAGTTTGTGTTGCATGTGCTTTTCTAGTCTTGCCTTTGTTGACTTCGATGTGTTGGGCAGCCTATGAAAAGTTTGAAATACGTAAGAGTAATCAGTATATAATTACATTGTTGATAGTATCACACATAGCAGCATTAATCATTTGGGGAAAAAATCGGCAAAACAAAAGTTCAGGATTTTTTGAAAAAATTGGGAAAAGGACCGATTTACAAAAAAAAAAAAAAAAAATTAAAGAAAAAGAGTCAGAAACTACTTTTAAAAAAAAAATTAATGGCATTTCCATAGCATACATACATTGAGAGAAAATAAAATATAGAGTTCAATCCATGAATTATAGAAAATAGATTTTTGTTGGTTATATTCATATTGCTAATTACATTGCACAAAACATACTACAACCTAAGATAAATATCGATGGTGACAGCTTTGTCTATGCTACCACATTTTTGTAATACATGTCTACCAAATAATTTTATCAAACAATTCATGCCTTGCTGCTATGGGCTAAAAGCCTAAAATAGGGTAAGCTTTTTGAACGTTATGTAATGCTTGGAAAATCTATCAAAGCATAATAGTATAATAGCATAGACAAGGCAATCAATCAGCTAAAAATTACTAAGAATGTGGTCGGAATGCCATGACAATCCATAGCAATTTTCTTTGTCATGGCATTTGTTATGGCATTCCATCACCATGAGACTCACATTTTTTGAAGCATTTTTCAAATAGTTCACTACCTTTTCTATGCTACCACATTTTTCATACATGTCTACTAAAAGACGGACAAACATTTCAACACCTTCGTGGCTATACAAAGTAAAACCTAAAATAGGTGTTTTCAACGAAGCTATGGATGCTTGGGAAAAATCTACCAAAGCATAATAGTAAGCAATAACATAGACAAGGTAGTGAATTTTTTGAAAATTTTCCTAAAAGAAATGTTGTCTCACGGTGATGGAATTCCATGAAAATCCATAGCACTTTGCTTGTCATAGCATTCACATGGCATTCCATCACCATGAGATCCACATTTCTTTGAGACATTTTTTTCAAGCTACTAATCGGCCTTGTTCATGCCATTTCACATTTTTTCATATTATTGCCCACCAAAGTATTTTATCAAATAGTTCATTGCCCGTCGCTATGGCTGGGTAAAATCCTTAAACAAAGCGCTTCAAACAAGCTTTGCTAAGGGATGCTTGGAAAAATCTATCAAAGCATAATAGTAAGCAACAAGTCATGGTCTCATGGTTTTTTTGCGTGAAAATCAGCTCAATTTTATTCACATTTTTGCGATTTTAAACACGTTTTTTTGCGATTTTAATTTGAAATGGAAAAAAATCATTGACCAAAAAGTCAAGGATTTTTTCAAAAAATCGGGGAAAAAATCATCTAGCCTGCAGATTTTTTAAAAATCACGATTAATCAAGATTTTTTGCAGATTTATGCTTCTATATCACATACCTTCCTTAGCCCGGTGGTGTCTTTCCTTTTTTCTTTTCAGCCTTCTCCTTTCCATCGGACACTAGGTTCTTCCACTCCCTCTCCGAAATCATGGGGGGATGCTCGTACTTTTTTTCCTTCTCTAAATGTGACCTATATCGGTCCCTCACATACTTTAGATAGGTACCAACTTTCTTAAGGACCTTGGTTCAATTGAATGTTTTATCACCAAACAACACAACTAAACGGTTAATGAGCTCATCTTTTAAATCTTGATTTTGGGAATTCCATCGTGTATGTATGGTGGGCCGAAAGAGCTCTAATGTAATATCACTTAGATTATTATAAAAAACATCATTTCTTGCAAAATGATCATGGGATCAATAGTCTAAAAAGAGCGATCAATAAGTAAATTTCAATTGGATTATATAGAATAATAATTAAAACATTTTAAAGTACATGGGACCTTCTCCATCTTTATGGGAACGAAATCCTCAGTCACCACAAGTCTGACCGGAAATGTTCCCGTACTAGTAATACGTGAAGATCCAAGAAATGCTGCTAAAACATCACTAGTACTAGTGGGTTATAGGACATAATAACTCGGCCAAAATAACCCTGGACAGAATAACCCGGTCACAATAACCTAGGGACAAAATAACCCAGGGTCATAATAACCCAAGCCAAAATAACCCGTGGTCAAAATAACCCATGGACAAAATATCCCCATAAGAATATAGAGAAAGGAAAACAAAATTTATAAATTACATGTATGTTGCTAAAAAAAAATTATTATTCAAATTTTCAATTAAAGTGTCAAATTATGAGCAATGCCTCTTATATAATCTAAAATGCTATGGTTGTCATAACCATCAACCAATCTTTTTAGTCTTTCTTTGAGTTCACGGTATTTTTTCCTGCTTGGTTGCCCAATGTATCCAGCCATATATTTCTCTATTTTGTTCTCTTGGAGACTCTGTTCTTTTTTCACTACTTTGATGAATTTCCAAACTGAGTTGTACAATGCTTGAAGCAATTCACTAAATCCTTTCTTCCATCCCTTAATAGTATTATTGGTTATGGGAAGATCATCTTGAGTAGCTGAATAGAAATTCCACATTGTGATTGGAAACTTGGGTGATCATTTGTTGCCTCTTCTGGTTAGTTTGCCAATCCACGTGTCTTCAAAATAAACAATTATCAGTTGCAGGGTCTCCTCATGTTCTGTATAATAAGGAGATTGTTGAAGTGTTTCAAATGCATCAATTACGTCTATCTGAGGCACGAAAGCTAATGCAACAAGTTTCTTGATCTCATATGCAAATACTTCATCGACACTATAACATGTTTGTAGACCTTCTTCCTGAACTTTCCTCCACAAGCATTGAGAGAAATGGAAAAAACATCCCCGAATAGTGGCATTTGGAAAAAATTTAGAAATAGCTCCCATGAAACCTAATTCAGAATCAATAAGTATAGTTTTTGGGTTTAGATCAAGTTGAAGTTGTTTTAATTCTACAAGTACTTGTGTATAAGTGGTTCTTGTTTTGTTGCTCATAAGAATATAAATGAGTGGAAATATTGCATCATTTTTCAAGCCAAGAATGGTGTACAACTATTGAAAAATACTTGGCACTGTTTTAAGGCTATTTTAGGGGTATATAATGGATATATGGTCTAAAAATGACCTAAATAGCCTCTATGGTGCCTCACAATCATATTTATAATTTATTTTATGTTATTTCTAGTTTACTAGCTTGATCTAAAATGACCATGGGTTATTTTGACCACAGGTTATTTGGTCCATGGGTTATTATGAACCTGGGTTATTTTGTCCATGGGTTATTTTGGTCGGGTTATTCTGTCTAGGGTTATTTTGGTCGGGTTATTATGTCCTGATACTGTACTAGTGGCCTTTGCATCCCCAGGTACATGTCCTGACGCATGTTCTGGTATGTGTTCACTGCCAAAGGGTGCATTAACGGATGCCTGCATGGTATGTGTTGCCAACATTTCAAACGACAATATAGGCACGGATGATGGGGTCAGATGATATGATGTATGCGTAGGAAGATCAGGATGGACACTTGTACCAACCCTTACTCCTCAAGTAGCACTTGCAGTACCCTGATCATGGCCAGGAGCATCATGAGGAGGCAAATAACCCTGTAAAAACAACACATATTTTAGTTCATGACATAAAAGAGTACAAAATATAAAACCATGAATGAACTTATGTTATAATTAAAGACCTCATGGCAGCTTACTTGCAAGTTTTGTAATCTCTAAGTCAATACTTTAACCCTCTCTCTTATCTCATCTGTTTGAGGCACTATGAACATCAACTTAGTCATTTCTTCATTGCATGTTTTTTGGAGCTTCTTTATCGTATCGAGAGGGTTTGCTGAATAAGCGATGTCATCATCACAAAATATTGACTGCACCTCACTATGGATGCTCTCCTCTACTGCTAGTGCCTTTCCCCGATCAGTCGACTGCAACAAGAATATTAAAAACATTATCGAAATTAACCCAAAAACTTATGAAAAAAATATAATAATAAAACATTTTGCTCGTATCTAATTTGTACAATTACAATGAGGTAAACTGTCGGGTAGAAGCGCCTAAAGATACATCACGATCTATGATCTATGCCTCGGGCCGAGCCTCTCCATACCATCAATGTCCTCCTCGTGACAAAAATTAAATATAAAACATTACGTAAATGAACCAATAGACTTATGAAAAAACATAAGAATAAAATGGTATATTGGAGTCATTAATTGAGGTTGGGTAAAATGGTACATAGTATCGCACTAACTTCATAGTAACTGTTTGTAACTGCTGCATTCAAATTTTAATCGATGAAACTCTTTCCCCTACGCTTATTGTTTTTATTGCACATAATGAATACACGGTTTCTCGCATTAATATGCAATTGCTGCTTATTTTGACCCAAGCAAACAAGTTATAAACCCTACAATATTCCTTGATGCTTTTGGCCTTCTGTCAATGTACATAGCCACTCCTTTATTTTGATCCTTATCTTTTAGTTGTATATAATTTGTTGAAAGTGCATACCTACGCATACTTCGTGTATATCGAACCAATTGCATCCAATCTTTGTAACTGTAACAGGGTCCAACATACTCCATCAATTCAGTAACTTTGTCGCAATAGACCTTTATGTCGTCCATGCAAAATAGGTCCAAACCATGTAATAACGATGGTTCTATGCGATATATCCTCTCGTTGACACAAAAATCAGTGTTTATTGGAGGAAGTTCCTTGGGTACCCATTATTTCCGTAGATGTTTGTACCTCAAGGGCACCTCGACGTTTCCTATGCTCTCATCATCATAAGAATATGACCCCCCTTCAGCAAGAAAAAATTCCATGCGTTTACAGAATTTTCTTCTAATCTTTTGACCTCTAGTTGATCTCCCTCTTTTAGACATACTATATGTCTCGCTTTCCTCTTCTCTTCCTGAATTTCCCTCACTCGAGGAAGACAAATCTAACAAATACCTATTTGGTGGTACCTACATTCATAAGGATGTTGGATGAAGTTCTTTCATGGTGATGTGATCCTAAGGTCACTTTATGATTAATCTATAATTTCATCGCTAGAATTTCATAGGTTATAAGGTAATCAAGTCTTGATAGATTGCAAGCTATTGTTACTACCGTCCAAATGTGTCCATCACAAATCAAATCTACTTAACGTTTTAACTCCAAAACTTTGTAACAAGTGTTAAATGTGACTATGGTCCACCAGTTACACAACCAAGGCCTCAAATGTATTCTCTAATTGTAATCAAAGGAATTTTTCTCTTCATTCAAGTAAATAAACTTGAAGGGAAACACCACCAAGTGGTTTATTGGACACCTACATGACTAAAAAAATAGCAAATTTAAGACTTAATTTCCATATGTCTATGGTTAACGGGAGGAGTGCACTAGGTCTAGTTAAGTCACTCTAAGCCTACTTGGCAATTTTTAAGTCATATTAAATCTTCCTATGTCTAATTGCTAGGATATTTTTGGTATGTTTTAAGGTAAGATGATTGATGAAAGAGCCCAAAGACTAGCCTTTCTCCATGGTATCTAGGTACACATAGCAGTGGTCTTCTCTTATACGGTTGGACATAATTTAAAGAACTTAGCTAGGAATTATTCATTTAACCTAAGGTTTTCTCATAATGCCATCATTGGAAAAGTATGATCAAATTCTTCTATTATGAAGAATTGGTCAATGTGCCTCTAGTAATCACTATAAATGTTTGTAAGGATAAAATGACTAATTGCATCAGGTAGGAGAGAATCAACTTTGAGTTCTTCAAAGATTATATTCCTCTATTCATAATTTTTAAGGGCTGTGTGTGGAGGAGGCTATCACTACCAAGAAGGGAGGACACCTTTCCTTGTATTCTTCTATAATTTTCACTATTCTTATTTATTTTACACTTACATTTACAAATACACATACATATGCATTTCATCAAGTTTACTTATTTCTCATGTAGTTTAATAGTTTGATTGACTTTACATATATGTTGAAGACTTTTAGAATTTCAATCAATTACATTAATTCTATGGATATGTTGTATCTATAAACACTACAAAACCATATGCCCTTTGCATTTCATACACTTCAGATGAAATACACATTTATATACATAGATATAGATTTCTTTTAATGATATGTTGCATTTATTGTTCTAGGAGAGCATCCAAGAATTGCATTTACATTTTACATTTAAAAATACATATACATATATATGTGTGTGTGTGTATCATTTATATTCGGTTCTAAACAACCCATTAGGTCTGCACATGGATAAAATTCATAAAATCATATCTCCCATACATGTTTTGTTGAAACTTAGGCTTGAACCTTTCATTTCACATGCTTTTCTTCACAAAACTATTGAGGAAAACAGCTATACCTTCTTTATTTCTCATCCTATGTCCTATTCATGCATCCTACAATTACAACAGTATCCATGGGGCCTCTTACACAAACTACAGTAATCAAAAAAAGTGTAATAGCTCCTTTATATCATGTTTGGACTACAAAACCCTCAAAAATAGGGTAACTCAGATTATGATTTGTTGGTGAGTTGTATGGACAAAATCATTAGCACCAGCTCATTCTTGGATTCTTTTGAAAGAGAAGCGAATCAGGTGGCAGTTAAGTACAAACCTTATAGTGTCAAGGTGAATGAGGTGATCAATTTTGATTGGCTAACTGATGAAGAGTACCAGAAATGGGTAAATGTATATTTAACTGAGGAAGAGTTAAAAGGAGTAGGCTTCTAATGGTTGAAAAATCAGTTGTTGCAATTACAACAGATTCCAGTTTTTTTTTTTTGGTGACAGTCTAGGTGCAGAATTCTTGAAATTTTTTGTTGCAGCATCAACCATTCTCAGCGGGCACGATGAACAAGAAGATTCTCTGGGGATATTTTTGTTGTAACAATTTTTTGGAATATCACAAGGCGGTCCAATTGGCTGGTGACACATGTGCTTTCTGGCCCGATGCTTGTTTGCTCATTTTTCCTTAAGAAGGATTTCAAGGCTAGAAGTACGGGTTAGCAAGTTAGATATTTTTGGTCGAGTCTAGATGAAGTTGCAAAGCAAATTGTAAAGTCTGATGGTTTTAGGGAAAATGCAATTTAGGTTTTGAGTCATTCTGTAGTAGGTTTTGAATTCATGGGGATTTGATGTTTTATGACAGTACTGGCATTTGAATTGATATGATTAATTCAAACTCATGTCTCTCCATTGTTCAAGCATATCTGAATTTTGAATAAAATGATCAAGGGTTGTTTCATTCATCTCACTATTGTGGTGTGTATGATTCTTGTTTTAGGTTTAATTCAAGGAATTAATTAAAATGCTTGAATGGGATTGTAGGTGGATATGTTCTGTATAAGCTATTTTATTTTATTTGTCTTATCTTATACCATTTTACGAGAATGGGGGTGCCAATGTACTAGAAGATCTTTGGAAACTAGGCATGAAAATTAAAGGTTAAAGAGAATGGGGGTGCCAAACTTACAGTACTCATTGCCCCTTGGTCATCAATTTTCCCTGAGTGCCCTCAACCTTGTCCTAGGCGCTGGTATTGACCTTGTTTAACCTCCAAACCTTCCTTGGCTTCTGATATTGACCTTGTTTTCACTCCTCCAAACTCTTCGTTGGCACTGGTATTGACCTTGTTTTAACTCCAAAATCTTCCTCGGCGCTGGTATTGACCATGTTTTCACTCCTCCAAACTCTTCCTTAGCACTGATATTGACTTTGTTTTCACTCCTCCAAACTCTTCGTCGACGCTGGTATTGACCTTGTTTTAACTCCAAATTCTTCCTCGGTGCTGGCATTGACCTTTCACTTCTCCAATTTGACGAGCTACAACCTAGTTTTGTTAGCTTTTATAGTATGTTAATTAAGTTCAAAATTTTGGTGCCATTTAGCTAGGTTTTAATATTCTACAATATATTTAAGTATATATTAGCTATATTTTACATAATAAATAATATAATTATTCAACTTATTATAATTATATATTATATTCTTTAACAAAATTATTAAATACATATAAAATTATTATAATACTGTCCCATATTTTATATAATACAAAATAATATAATTAATATAATATATATTTAATATAATAGTAATATATATTAATATGGAGAGAGAGAAACAAATTTTGATTGGTTGTTTCATGTCATCATCCAAGGATGGTATGTGTGTCCTTGGGGGAGCGCTCAAGGTAGCATGCCATTTGGATTAAAGATATGATAATTCTCCTTTTAAGACCTCTTCAATGTACCCATTGCAATAATTTAAGGATACAAAATATAAATATAGGAAGAAAAATATAGAGAGAGAGGGAGATAATGACAAACATACAAATAGAAAGGAGACAAAGAGATAGAGAGGGGTAGAGAGATAAGGATGAATAGATAGAGATATAGGGAGGGTGATTGATATATCTCTCCCTCACTTATATATCTCTATATCTCCCACTATCTATGTCACTCCCACCTCTTCCCCCTATCTATTGATATTCTTCCTTCCTCTTTCTCTCTCATATTCATCTATCTCTCTCTCTCCATCTCTCCACTCTATATCTCTATCTCTATTTTATCTCCTCACCTCGCCTCTCATCTCTTCTATCTATATATCCTTTTCCCTCCCCTCTTCTATATCTCCCCTTCTTCTCTTATCTCTCACTCATCTCTCCCTCCCTATCCCCCCATTCCATCTAGACTCTCTATCTCCACCTCTCTTCCTTTCTTCCATATATCTCCATATCTCTTCTCTCTTCCCATATTTTCATCTCTCTCTCTTCTCCTCCCATATTAACTACAGGCCATGCTATTGCCAATAGTATATGTTGGTAAAACTATAATAGTGTTTTATTAAACTATAAGTAACACTTATCTTTCTAATGTCAAGCCTTCTTATAAAAATAGTGTTTTATTAAACTATAAGTAGATTATTGTCACCACTCTTTATTCAACATGAAATGCCAAATGTAGCAATTGTTTTGTTTCTTTTGTCAAGTTTCATTAACCAAGCTATTTACTAGGTTGAATAAAGTTGTGTTATGACCCTTCTTCTCTTTAAAATAATTAGACAATATTAACAAGATCAGGAAGGCGAGAAAACTAAACTCCTTCAAAATAGGGGTAGTTGTGGGTTTGTTGGTTTTCTTTGTATACTATATACTTAGTTCCTCTAAGATAAATAAGTAACTTTAGATCATTTTCTTAGTTGTGTATCCTAACTAATATAGAGTAAGCTTTTTCATTTTAATTGACTACTACATAATAGTTTATGTGTTGAAAGAATTGTTTCCATTGTTTGTAGTTTTTACATTGGAATAAAAATCATATTTAATTTCATGCCAATACACTTCTTTCATAAAGATATTTGTTTGAAACAAGTGCTTCATAACCCATCTAATCAAATCATAATTAACCTATCAAAAATGCAATAGGAATATTCTAAAGAAAAGAACACTTGACCCAATCATAAGTGTATGGCCTTCAAAGAAAGGAGTGATCCACCTTAGCAATAACAACTACCTGATTTAGACCTGGGTATGTGCAGGATCATGATGGGCCAAAAAGTGGCAACATGAAAAAATTAGCATTTTGAACTTGCCAAAAAATGTGAAATTCTCGAGTTGACTTTTTTTTTGGGTTGGCTATCAGTACATTGCTCCATAGCAATGCCCAATCCAAAGTACTACAAATCGGATATCTGATTTGTTTTGGATATCCAATTTGTGTCTAATATCTAATTTCAAAGACATTTTAAAATGTAATATTTTGGTGCTATAAATCGGATATCCGATCTAAATCGGATATTCAATTTTTGCACACATATACCCAAGAGTAATTAGGAGGTCAAGGGTGGGCGAGAGAGAGAGAGAGGGGGGGGAGAATTAGGAGGGGGAAGGGAGAGAGAGACAGAGAGAGGGGGAAAGGGAGAGGGAAAATGAGAGAGAGGGGGGAAGGGAGAGAGAGATATATATAGAGAAATAATTAG
>VDFB02139953.1:72601-116921 GCA_007258455.2 Sequoia sempervirens | reverse complement strand
CTCAGTTAAATATACATTTACCCATTTATGGTACTCTTCATCAGTTGGCCAATCAAAATTGATCACCTCATTCACCTTGACACTATAAGGTTTGTACTTAACTGCCACCTGATTCGCTTCTCTTTCAAAAGACTCCAAGAATGAGCTGGTGCTAATGATTTGTCCATACAGCTCACCAACAAATCATAATCTGAGTTACCCTATTTTTCAGGGTTTTGTAGTCCAAACATGATATAAATTGGCTCTTACACTTTTTGTGATTATTGTGGTTTGTGTAAGAATTTCATGGATCTTGTTGTAATTGTAGGATGCATGAATGGGAAGTATGATGAGGAAAATAAAGAAGGTATATTTCATTTGTCCTTGTAGTTTTGTAGAGAAAAGCATGTGAAATGAGGAGGTTCAAGCCTAGGTTTCAACAAAACATGTATGGGAGATATGATTTTATGAATTTTTATCCATGTTTGAGACCCTAATGGGTTGTTTTGAACAACGAATATAAATGATACACACACACACACATATATGTATGTATATGTATTTTAAATGTAAATGTAAATGCAATTACTGGATGCTCTCCTAGAACAATGAATGCAACATATCAATCATTAAAGAAATATATATCTATGTATATAAATGTATATTTCTAAATGCAAGTGTAAATGCAAAAAGCATATGGTTTGTAGTGTTATAGATACAACATATCCATAGAATTAATGTAGTGAAATTCTAAAGTCTTCAACACATATAATATGAAATCAATCAAACTATTAAACTACATGAGAAATAAATGAAAACAGTAAATGCATATGTATGTGTATTTGTAAATGTAGGTGTAAAATAAATAAGAATAATGAAAATTATAAAGAATACAAGGAAAGGTCTCCTCCTTCTTGGTAGTGATAACCTCCTCCACACACTACCCTTAAAAATTATGAATAGAGGAAAATAATCTTTGAAGAACTCAAAGTTGATTCTCTCCTACCTGATGCAATTAGTCATTTTATCCTTACAAACTTTATAGTGATTACTAGAGGCACATTGACCAATTCTTCATAATAGAAGAATTTGATCATACTTTTCCAATGATGGCATTATGAGAAAACCTTAGGTTAAATGAATAATTCCTAGCTAAGTTCTTTAAATTATGTCCAACCGTATAAGAGAAGACCGCTGCTATGTGTACCTGGATACCATGGAGAAAGGCTAGTCTTTGGGCTCTTTCATCAATCATCTTACCTTAAAACATACCAAAAATCTCCTAGCAATTAGACATAGGAAGATTTAATATGACTTAAAAAAAAATTATTGCCAAAGTGTAAACTTATGATAACTTAACCAGGCCTAGTACACACTCCCTCCCTGTTAACCACTTAGACATATGGAAATTAAATGTAAATTTGCTGCTATTTTTAGTCATGTAGGTGTCCAATAAACCACTGGTGGTGTTTCCCTTCAAAGTTTATTTACTCTGAATGAAGGTAAAATTCCTTTGATTACAATTAAATTACATTTGGAAGCGCGGTTTGTATGCTTGGTGGACCATAGTCACATTTAACACTTGTTACAAAGTTTTGGAGTTAAAACGTTAAGTAGATTTGATTTGTGATGGACACATTTGGACGGTAGTAACAATAGCTTGCAATCTATCAAGACTTGATTACCTTATAACCTATGAAATTCTAGCGATGAAATTATAGATTAATCATAAAGTGACCTTAGGATCACATCACCATGAAAGAACTTCATCCAACATCCTTATGAATGTAGGTACCACCAAATAGGTATTTGTTAGATTTGTCTTCCTCGAGTGAGGGAAATTCAGGAAGAGAAGAGGAAAGCGAGACATATAGTATGTCTAAAAGAGGGAGATCAACTAGAGGTCAAAAGATTAGAAGAAAATTCTGTAAACGCATGGAATTTTTTCTTGCTGAAGGGGGGTCATATTCTTATGATGATGAGAGCATAGGAAACGTCGAGGTGCCCTTGAGGTACAAACATCTACGGAAATAATGGGTACCCAAGGAACTTCCTCCAATAAACACTGATTTTTGTGTCAACGAGAGGATATATCGCATAGAACCATCGTTATTACATGGTTTGGACCTATTTTGCATGGACGACATAAAGGTCTATTGCGACAAAGTTACTGAATTGATGGAGTATGTTGGACCCTGTTACAGTTACAAAGATTGGATGCAATTGGTTCGATATACACGAAGTATGCGTAGGTATGCACTTTCAACAAATTATATACAACTAAAAGATAAGGATCAAAATAAAGGAGTGGCTATGTACATTGACAGAAGGCCAAAAGCATCAAGGAATATTGTAGGGTTTATAAACAGTACACAACCTGGGTCAAAAAATAAGCAACCCAATTGCATATTCGAGGCGTGCGAGGGAAACCGTGTATTCGTATGTGCAATAAAAACAATAACTGTAGGGGAAGAGTTTCTAATCGATTAAAATTTGAATCGCTTAGTTACAAACAGAGTTACTATGGGGTGTGTGCGTACTATGTACCATTTTACCCAACCTCAATTAATGACTCCAATATACCATTTATTCTTATGTTTTTTCACTTAAGTCTATTGGTTCATTTAAACATGCAATGTTTTTTATATTTAATTTTTGTCATGAGGGAGGACATTGATGATATGGAGAAGGCTCGGCTGAGCATAGATAAGTGATGTATCTGAGCTTCTGCAGCGGGTTTACCTCATTAGTGTACAAATTGAATCTGACAAAAATGTTTTATTATTATATTTTTTTCATAAAGTTTTTGGGTTAATTTTGAAGTAATGTTTTTAATATTCTTGTTGCGATCGGTGATCGAGGAAAGGAACTGCTTGATTAGAGGAGGCTCCATGAGTGAGGTGCAGTCAATATTTTGTGATGATGACATCGCTTATTCAGCAAACCCTCTCGATACGATAAAGAAGCTCCAAAAAACATGCAATGAAGAAATGACTAAGTTGATGTTCATAGTGCCTCAAACAGATGAGATAAGAGAGAGGGTTAAAGTATTGACTTAGAGATTACAAAACTTGCAAGTAAGCTGCCATGAGGTCTTTAATTATAACATAAGTTCATTCATGGTTTTATATTTTGTACTCTTTTATGTCATGAACTAAAATATGTGTTGTTTTTACAGGGTTATTTGCCTCCTCATGATGCTCCTGGCCATGATCAGGGTACTGCAAGTGCTACTTGAGGAGTAAGGGTTGGTACAAGTGTCCATCCTGATCTTCCTACGCATACATCATATCATCTGACCCCATCATCCGTGCCTATATTGTCGTTTGAAATGTTGGCAACACATACCATGCAGGCATCCGTTAATGCACCCTTTGGCAGTGAACACATACCAGAACATGCGTCAGGACATGTACCTGGGGATGCAAAGGCCACTAGTACAGTATCAGGACATAATAACCCGACCAAAATAACCCTAGACAGAATAACCCGACCAAAATAACCCATGGACAAAATAACCCAGGTTCATAATAACCCATGGACCAAATAACCTGTGGTCAAAATAACCCATGGTCATTTTAGATCAAGCTAGTAAACTAGAAATAACATAAAATAAATTATAAATATGATTGTGAGGCACCATAGAGGCTATTTAGGTCATTTTTAGACCATATATCCATTATATACCCCTAAAATAGCCTTAAAACAGTGCCAAGTATTTTTCAATAGTTGTACACCATTCTTGGCTTGAAAAATGATGCAATATTTCCACTCATTTATATTCTTATGAGCAACAAAACAAGAACCACTTATACACAAGTACTTGTAGAATTAAAACAACTTCAACTTGATCTAAACCCAAAAACTATACTTATTGATTCTGAATTAGGTTTCATGGGAGCTATTTCTAAATTTTTTCCAAATGCCACTATTCGGGGATGTTTTTTCCATTTCTCTCAATGCTTGTGGAGGAAAGTTCAGGAAGAAGGTCTACAAACATGTTATAGTGTCGATGAAGTATTTGCATATGAGATCAAGAAACTTGTTGCATTAGCTTTCGTGCCTCAGATAGACGTAATTGATGCATTTGAAACACTTCAACAATCTCCTTATTATACAGAACATGAGGAGACCCTGCAACTGATAATTGTTTATTTTGAAGACACGTGGATTGGCAAACTAACCAGAAGAGGCAACAAATGATCACCCAAGTTTCCAATCACAATGTGGAATTTCTATTCAGCTACTCAAGATGATCTTCCCATAACCAATAATACTATTAAGGGATGGAAGAAAGGATTTAGTGAATTGCTTCAAGCATTGTACAACTCAGTTTGGAAATTCATCAAAGTAGTGAAAAAAGAACAGAGTCTCCAAGAGAACAAAATAGAGAAATATATGGCTGGATACATTGGGCAACCAAGCAGGAAAAAATACCGTGAACTCAAAGAAAGACTAAAAAGATTGGTTGATGGTTATGACAACCATAGCATTTTAGATTATATAAGAGGCATTGCTCATAATTTGACACTTTAATTGAAAATTTGAATAATAATTTTTTTTTAGCAACATACATGTAATTTATAAATTTTGTTTTCCTTTCTCTATATTCTTATGGGGATATTTTGTCCATGGGTTATTTTGACCACGGGTTATTTTGGCTTGGGTTATTATGACCCTGGGTTATTTTGTCCCTAGGTTATTGTGACCGGGTTATTCTGTCCAGGGTTATTTTGGCCGAGTTATTATGTCCTATAACCCACTAGTACTAGTGATGTTTTAGCAGCATTTCTTGGATCTTCACGTATTACTAGTACGGGAACATTTCCGGTCAGACTTGTGGTGACTGAGGATTTCGTTCCCATAAAGATGGAGAAGGTCCCATGTACTTTAAAATGTTTTAATTATTATTCTATATAATCCAATTGAAATTTACTTATTGATCGCTCTTTTTAGACTATTGATCCCATGATCATTTTGCAAGAAATGATGTTTTTTATAATAATCTAAGTGATATTACATTAGAGCTCTTTCGGCCCACCATACATACACGATGGAATTCCCAAAATCAAGATTTAAAAGATGAGCTCATTAACCGTTTAGTTGTGTTGTTTGGTGATAAAACATTCAATTGAACCAAGGTCCTTAAGAAAGTTGGTACCTATCTAAAGTATGTGAGGGACCGATATAGGTCACATTTAGAGAAGGAAAAAAAGTACGAGCATCCCCCCATGATTTCGGAGAGGGAGTGGAAGAACCTAGTGTCCGATGGAAAGGAGAAGGCTGAAAAGAAAAAAGGAAAGACACCACCGGGCTAAGGAAGGTATGTGATATAGAAGCATAAATCTGCAAAAAATCTTGATTAATCGTGATTTTTAAAAAATCTGCAGGCTAGATGATTTTTTCCCCGATTTTGCAAGAAAAATCCTTGACTTTTAGTCAATGATTTTTCCATTTCAAGTGCAAAATCGCAAAAAGCGGTGTTTAAAATCTGCAAAAAATGTGAATAAAATTAGGCTGATTTAGGTGCAAAAAACCATGTAAAGAGACCATGACTTGTTAGCCTTTACTATTATGCTTTGATAGATTTTTTCCAAGCATCCATAGCTTGTTTGAAAGCACCTGTTTTAGGCTTTTAGCCATAGCGGCAAGGCAATGAACTGTTTGATAAAATGATTTGGTAGACATGTATGAAAAATGTGGTAGCATAGACAAGGCAGTGAACTGCTTGAAAAAAATGTCTCAAAGAAATGTAGTCTCATGGTGATGGAATGCCATGACGAATGCCATGACAAGCAAATTGCTATGGATGTTCATGGCATTCCATCACCCTAAGACTACATTTCTTTTAGGAATTTTTTCAAACAATTCACTGCCTTGTCTATGTTATTCCTTACTATTATGCTTTGGTAGATTTTTTCCAAGTATCCATAGCTTGTTCGAAAGCACCTATTTGAGGTTTTTACTTTTTAGCCATAGCGAAAGGTGTTGAAATGTTTGATAAAATGCTTTGTAGTAGACATGTATACGAAAAATGTGGTAGCATAGAAAAGGTAGTGAACTATTTGAAAAAGTAAGCACCAAAAGATGTGGTCTCATGGTGATGGAATGCCATAACAAATGCCATGACAAAGAAAATTGCTATGGATTGTCATGGCATTCCATCTCATGAGACCATATTCTTCTGGTATTTTAACGGTGATTACCTTGTCTATGCTATTATACTATTATGCTTTGATAGATTTTTCCAAGCATCCATAGCTTGTTCAAAAGCACCTATTTTAGGCATTTAGCCATAGCAGCAAGGCAATGAACTGTTTGATAAAATGCTTTGGTAGACATGTATTAAAAATGTGGTAGCATAGACAACTGTCACCATATGATATTTATGCAGTTGTAGTATGTTTTGTGCAATGTAATCAGCGATATGAATATAACCAACAAAAATCTATTTTCTATAATTCATGGATTGAAATTTGTATTTTATTTTTCTCTCAATGTATGTATGCTATGGAAATGCCATTAAATATTTTAAAAAAGTAGTTTCTAATTGTTTTCTTCAATTTTTTTTTTGTAAATCCGATTTTTTCCCAATTTTTTCAAAAAATCCTGAACTTTTGGTTTGCCAATTTTTTCCCAAATGATTAATGCTGCTATGTGTGATACTATCAACAATGTAATTATATACTGAATTACTCTTTCTTTTTACATAATCTAACGTATTTCAAACTTTTCATAGGCTTCCCGACACATCGAAGGCAACAAAGGCAAGACTAGAAAAACATGGGCAACACAAACTTGGCTCTGGTGGTTATATGAAATTAGCCGCACGAATTGTAAGTATCAATAAATGAAATATTGCATCCAAATTATAATAAATTGAAAACAATTTTGGTTTTATCACACCATAGAAGCAAAATTCATGATCTTATGCAAAAATGTAGGGCTCTGAATTCAACAGAGTTCCCACAGAAGAGGACCTAAGATTTCCTTCCATCAAGGCTATGGAGTATGGTGAATGCCTAAGAGTCTTGATTTGGGCAAACACAATCTTCCATTGCATCCAACAACGCAATAAATAAACTCAATAAAGTTTATTTAAAATTGAATACTTATGCAATCTATTCAATATTAATTTCCACCATAAAGTAATTACATGCCTATTTGTTTTAAACATTCAAGCAATGATAATACGCACATGGCATTGGAATGTAGCCTGGTGAGGGTGGAGCAGAACGTGCGATGAAGCTCATGGTGTGCATCCCAGGTACTTAGAGCATGTAGAGCGTGATCAACATGCTAGAGAAGATCAAGAATATGATGTGGCCCCATCGGTAAAGAGGACCACTCTAAAGTTCTTTTTTAAACATATTTAATTGCAATTGGTGTATTAATTAATGTAACCTTTAGTGTTTTCAACTTTAGAGCATGTAGAGCGTGATCAACGTGTTGAGCATGATCAGGCTAGAGAATATCAGGAACATGATGTGGCCCCATCAGGTAAAGAGGACCACCCTCATGTTCTCTTAAACATATTTAATTTCAATTGGTGTATTAATTAATGTAACCTTTCGTGTTTCAACTATAGATCAAGATTTAGAGGGTGTTCAACATGTTGAGCATGAGTCTATAAAAAAAGTTCAAGAACATGATGTGGACCCAACAGGTAAAGAGAACCACTCTAATTTTCTTTTAATTAATAAAATACTTGTAACAATAATAATAAAACATATCAGTTTAACATTTTTTTCTTATTGCAGCAGAACCCCCCTTGCAGTGGCATCCACATCATGAACAGACGACTAGGCGTACATTAAGATCACGAGCATAGGCAGAACAACTAAAGGGGGGACAGATATTGATTTAGAAAATGATACTCCACTTCAGCTTTATGTAGCTTTAAAAAAGAAAAAAGAAAAAAAGTGATTGTAATCATATCATGACAACCATATTTTTGATAGTATGAAAAACTGAATATATATAAAAGAATGTGAATATGTTAATTAATGAATGTTATATGTTAATGAATGAATGTTATATGTTATTAATGGATGAATGAATGTTATATGTTATTAATGGATGAATGAATGATTAATGTTATATGATTGGGTATGGGGAATTGAGAGTGATGTGAGGGGGGAGGGGCCAAATGAGCTTCCACCATCACGTGGTTGGCCCTGTTAAGTAGAGAATATTAAACTATTCTCAAAACAAAGAGAAGCTCAATAAGGTAATTCACTTTTAAATATAAGAAATGCATCATTTGAAGCATCAAACCAATATGCAGTATGTATGTATGATCAGTTGTCAGTCTTCGTGATGGTACATTTCCAAAAATATTTAAAAAAAAAAAAAAATTGCATTGTTTCACCGCAATTTCGATGAAACCCACCAATGAATTGCCGAAAAGGTTCGACGAAGTTGCTATAGATGCGACGAAGGTTTCGCTGTAACTCCTTACCCATTTTTTTGCACTTTCGATGAACTTTTGGTGTTGTTTCGACGCTACTACTTGCCCATTTCGTCGCCATTTTGATGAAATTTTGGTGTTGTTTTAACGCTACTACTTGCCCATTTCATATCACTTTCGACGAACTTTTGGTGTTGTTTTGACACTACTACTTTCCCATTTCGTCACACTTTCGATGAAATTTTGGTGTTGTTTCGAGGCTACTACTTGCCCATTTTGTCGTACTTTCAATGAACGTTTGGTGTTGGTTCGACGCTACTCCTTGCCCATTTCGTTGAAATGGCGACAAACTTCTGATGTTTCGACGCTACTCCTTGCCCATTTCATCGAAATGGCGATGAACTTCTGGTGTAATTCGTTGGTGGATACACAAAGTTTTCATCGATATTTCGATGAAAGCCTGAGTCATTTTATGATGCCAACGACCAACGAATCTGCGTCGTTATTTCAATGTTTAATTCGTCGTCAGCCTTTCAACAAAAAAATAGCGATGAAAATATTTTCGTCATTTCGTCGCTTGTCCGACAAAGATTTGTCGAACGACTGATGAACGTCCTTTAGAAAATGGTGTCAAATTTAGTAGTGAAAGGATCTGCATCAAGCAAGGGTGCATCGACTAATTGATCTGCTATCACCTATCCTTTAATGGCATTCTGATCCACATATTTAATATCAAATTCACTTAGAAGCATGACCCACTTATCCATGCTACCAATTAGAATTGTTCTGGATAACAGGTATTTTAGTGGATCAACCTTGGAGATGAGTTTTACTAGATGGATGAGAATGTAATGTCAGAGTTTATGTGAGCTGAAAACCACGGCGAGGCAGGATTTTTCCATTGGAGAATAGTTTAGTTCATAACCAATGGAAGGTCCGACTAATGTAATAGATGGCTCTTTCTTTTGATGACTCATCATGTTGGGCTAGCAATGCCCCCAATGCCACTGAAGTAGAAGAAATGTAAAATAGGAGTGGTTTACCAGGGATTGGTGGCATAAGAATTGGTGGATGAGCCAGATATTCTTTGATCTTATCAAAGCCAAGTTGACATTGTTGAGTCCACTTAAAAGTGTTATCTTTCTTCAAGAGGTGAGCGAATGACTAACAACTATTGGCTAACTGAGCAATGACTCGCCGAATGGATTGAAGTTTACCCTAAAGGCTTCTCAACTATTTTAGGTTACATGGTGGAGGCATATCCATGATTTCTTTAACCTTTGTTGGATCAACTTCGATGTCCTTGCGAGAGACAATGAAACCCAACAGTTTTCCTAACGTAACCCCAAACACACATTTCTTTGGATTTAGATGCAACTTGTAGTGCTCTAACCATTCAACGACCTTTCTTAAGACTATAGGGTGTTCTGCTCTAGTTTTTTATTTTCCTAAGAGATCATCAACATAGTCTTCCATGATAATATGGTAAGATCATGAAAGATGACGGTCATTGTGCGCTGATAAGTTGCCCCTACATTTTTAAGCCCGAAGGGCATAACATTATTGCAAAATGTACCCCAGGGTGTGGTGAAGGCCATCTTGTGTTGATCTTCGGGCACAATCCTGATTTGATTATATCCAAAAAATCCATCCATGAGGGACAACATCTCGTGTCCTGCAGTTAAATCCACCAGCATGTCTATGTTCGACAAAGGAAAGTCATCTTTAGGACTCACCTTATTGAGATCTCAGAAGTCTATACATATTCTGACATCTGCATTAGGTTTGGCTATTGACACAATGTTGGAGATCCATTCAGAGTAGTCAATGGGTTTTATAAATTTGGCTTCCAACAATTTCTCCAATTCTTTCTTGACTAAGAGGGTAACTTGCAGGTGCATTTTGTGGAGCTTCTACTTAACTGGTTTTGCATCAGGATGCACATCTAGATGGTGTACAACCAAGGAAGGGTCTAATCCAAGCATGTCTGAATATGCCCATGTGAAATTGATCTTGCTTTCCTTGAGGATTGTGGAGATGGTGGAATATTCTTCTTCTGATAATGCTTTGCCTACATAAGTGATTTTGGGATCCTCTTCAGTTCCCAAATTGACTTCTTGTGTTTCTTCTATCAAGATGGATGATCATTCAGACCATTGTGTTCCTACAAGGGGAAGATGAACGTCCCCATCTTCTAGTGCCTCACTAAGGTTTTCATTGTCGGATACGCCCTTTGTTTTGACTTTTTCTGGGTCAAGAAGTGCCTCGAGGAGGTTTTCACTAGGTGGCCCTTTTGGATTTTTCTTTTTCTTATTTTTGCGGCTAGGGTGTTCATCTTCCCCCAATCCCATGAGGTGTACATAGGTATCCATTGAGGTAAGTGAGTTGGTAGGTGTGTTGTCACGTTGGTCCCAATCAATGAGTTTGGGATGGTGAAGGGAAATGCTAATGGTGCAAACGGATAGGCATTCAAACATGGAAGAAAGGTCTACATGGTCTACATCATTGTATGCATGTATGATGCATTCTTCTTCTAGTATAGCTTCCAGAAGACCATCGCTTGCACTGACGTTGTTAGAGGTACTAGTCGATGCTACGGGACCCTTTTTCTTTTTGTCATAGCCTAAGCCTAATTTTTTTGGACGTATAGTAGTGTCGATTGTATGCTTTCTTCCTAGCTCTTCTAGACCAAGACCTCCCCCTTGATAATTGTGCTTTTCAACATACTTAGAGGGCCAAGGGTAAATCTCTTGAAAATATTCCTTTAAAGAAGGAGTAAGTTTAGGTTCTTCTTGATATATCCATTGAATTATATCATCTTCAAGCGTATACTCTGGTAACTTGGAAGATACATAAGTGCTAGTACCCACATTTTTGGAGCTCAAGGTGACTACCTTTTGTTCCTTATTTGGTGTAGATTCGGGGGGTTGACCATATGTGTGTGGTGAGGGTGGCATGGTTGCCACGTTCAAAGTAGTACACATTTCATACTCACCACATCCCTTGTCAATGATTTGGACCTTGGTGATAGTGGAGTCGAATGTAGACGGGGCAGATGTGGTGACGGGTGATGAATTAGATGATGGATTGGGTGAAGATGTTTGCGGTCATCCCATTTCAACTCTTCGACAATAATGGGAATGGGGGAATGAAGCTTCAAGTGAGAAAAAATATTCAAAAGGCTAAGGATCAACTTGTATTGTGACTTCCATTTCATTAAATGGGAATTTCAAGCATTGATGATAGGTGGGTGGGACATCTTGCATGGCATGGAGCCATGGTCGGTCGAGGAGAAGATTGTAGGGTAGGTCCAGATCAAGGACATGATAGGTGGTGTATTGTATAGCATGACCAACCTGAATTGGAAGCTCAATAACCCCTTCAGAATCCCTTTCTGCATTATCATAAGCCTTGATGGTGATAATCTGATTACTTAAATCAGCATGGGTATATCCTACCTACTTTAGGATATTAATGTACATAGGTTGAGAGCAGATCCATTATCTATCAAGACCCTCTTTACTTTATGTCAGGGGACAAGAACCTCTATATGAAGGGGTCGATTGTGGTTGGCGTTGATGGTAGGCATGTCGTTTTGACTAAAACCTAGTTGGTAGGTTGATGACAAATGCCCAACTAGGGCTTGGAATTGTGTGGGGTCGATGTTATTAGGGACGCGAGAATCCTATAAAGATTTTCTTAAGATTTCCTGGTGTACAGGAGAAGACTTTAACAAATCTAAGATGGATATTTGTGTTGTAGTCTTTCTTAGATGGTTGAGAATGTTATACTGAGAACCTATAGGAGGTGATGATGTTGACATGGAGGCACCAGGGATAGTGATGCATGTGTGACGAGTGGCAATAGCACATTGAGGCTCCTTTCCTTTGACATGTAACATAGACACACGTGGTTATGCTTGTTCAATGTGCATGATGAGACCCTCATAGTTAAGTGGCACATTTTTGTAACTGATGTTGTTGGTGTTGTTATTCTGATTATTGTTATTGTTAGGGCCTGGGTTGGTGTTAGATGTGCTAGGATCTTGGTTATGCTTAGGGAAATCATTTTGATATATTTGTAATTGAGCATTGGACGATGAAGCTTGATTGGCATCCACATGAATATCTCCTCGATCTATAAGATCTTGGATGTATGTTTTCAGACTCTGACACTTATTTAGGGTATGACCTTTAATCTTGTGAAACTCACAGTATTCATTTTCTTTAAACCAGGCTGGTTTAGGCTTAGATTCATCAGGTGGCTTGGTCATAGGATATGTGATTGGATAATTGTCTTGTAGGAGCTTGTTGACCACAACATTGAGGGGTTCTCCTAATTGAGTGTATTGGCATTTACCGTTCCCTTGACTGGATTGCTAAGGGGGTTGAGGTGCCCCCTTTGGTATGAATATGGCATTGGGCATGGATGGTTGTTGCTTCTGGGAGGTATTGGCCATTTGAACATGTTTAGTGTTGGTGACACCATCGTTGACTACATTTTTTTTTGTATTCCAATAACGAGATTTGTCACCAGATGACTTGTCCTTATCCGAGTTATACAATTTAATTTTCCCTTTTGCAACAAGTGCTCTTTCAATGATGGGGCCTTTTTCAATAACCTTTGCGAAGGTAGTAACAAAATAAAGATTAGGAGCATGTGCTAGCTCAAGATGGAATTAGCCACAAAAAAGGGTGACCATTTCCTTTTCACTGAGAGGAGAATTCATACGACTAGCAATAGCTTGCCACCTTTGCAGGTATTTAGCGAAAGTTTCTGCATTAGGTTGTTTCTCCTTCAAGAGGTCTAGAGTGTCAATGTCTTTTTCCAAATTAAAGGAGAATTGTTTGACAAACTATTCGAAAAGATTAGAGAATGAAGAAACTGCCCCCTTCTTTAGACCCATGAACCAATCTAAGGCCGGTCCTCCTAAGCTTATAGGGAACAGACGCAAGAGGTAATTGTCATTATGCTTAACATCCTGACATTATGCATAGAACTCTTGCAGATGGGCCTTTAGATCTTTGGTTCCCGTATATTTGTCAAACTTAGGTATCTCAAAATGCTTTGGAAAGGGAACAAGTGAAATTGAAGGATCAAACAGATATGGGAAAAGTTCCTCAAATTTGAAGGATTTCTTGGATGTACCCGCTTGGAGGTCTTTCAATGCGGCTTTGATTTCCTCTAGGTCTTTATTGATAGATGGGGTTGGATTGGATGGATTAAGTGGATATGATGATGTAACACATATGGATTGTATGAGGATGTAGGTTGATACTGATTAGCATAAGCAAGTTGGGGATTAATGTAATGCTGATGGGACGATGACGGGTAAGAGGCAGAAGGTGCCTGTTGTTGAGATGGTTGTTGCTGGTAGTATGGAGTGGATGGAGCATTATATGGAGCTTGGTAGTATGTAGATGCCCCTTGTTGATAAGGAAACTATTACTGATAATAAGAGGTAGCCTGAGCACCATGTTGATGAGGTGGTGGTTGTTGCACGTAGGACGTGGATGAGACACCTTGCTGACGTATAGGCTACTGCTGAGCATAATAAGGATTGGCTTGGTAATTATATGTGACATTGGGTTTTTGTGTGACATGTGGAGGTGGTTGTGGATTGGACTGCTGGTGATATGGATTGGTATGTGATTGTAATGGATTTATGTAAGGAGGTGGTTGTGTCTGTGGTGGATTGTGAGAAGTCACATGGATGTTTGGATTAGCATATGCAATATATGTACTAGATAGATGGTAGAGATATTGCGCGAGAGAATTATGTTGTGTTTGTGGGAGGACATGTGTATGCAATTGCTAATGAGGTGGGCGAGATGGGATGTGTTATTGTTGTGGGACTATTGTAGAAGCACAATGGGGTGGTTGTTGAGGGTGTGATGTAGTTTGGGATATATGATGAGGAGGTTGTGTATGGGCGACTATATGTTGTTGCGGGTTTGGAACATTTTGTTGTGGGATGTTCTGTTGCAGAGGTTGTTGTTGTATGGAAATAGTAGCGGTATGTTGTGGTGGTGCTTGTGAAGCAATAGATTGATGAGGAGCATTACCCTAAGGGGTCGGTAGGGAATTTACTATGGGAACATGTCCTGGTGGTGGCATTAATATGAGAAAGGGGTTGCCCCTAGTGTTAACAGATGGTTGACCCAAATACTGAGGTGGGAATGGTGGAGTCGATGGGATGCTTTGTGGAATGCCATAGGAATAGGGATCATAAGGATCAGATGATATGGTAGGGGTAGCAGATGGAATAGGAGGATAATTGGTAACTTGATGTATCACAACATTCCCAAAATCAGGATGATACCAGTTATCTACAGGTGTACCCTCAGGAACATAGGAATTTCTGGGAACATTTTGGGGATCTTGATGTACTGGTGGATGTTGAGTGTTGGTATATTGTGACATATCAAATCCAGATGGCGGTTTCACTCCTTTCATGAGTAAAGTAGCAAGGAACTTATCCCCACGTTCGTCAAGGAGGTGATCTATCATCTAGACGTTAGTGGTATTGCTTAGGTATTCATCAACAATAACTTCAGGTTGATTAATCATGTTTTCATCAGCAGGTATTGAAGTATTTTGTCCGTTGTTGTCAGATTGTGATGAAGTACCGTTATGAGGGTATTGGGGGATGTTCACATTGTTGTTAGGATCCTAAGAGGCATTCACACCATTAGTGGGATTTTGGGAGATGTTTGTCCCATTATTAGGGTCTTGAGGAATGTTCAACTAGAAACTTTGACCTTGTTATTGTGCCATTTGCTTCTTGGTTTGTGATCTAGTTTGAATGGGCATGCAAAAACTATGGGAAGATTAGAATGAGACTAGATTTAATGCAAGGATGACCTAGGTGAAAGATTGATTGATTGGATGATGGGATTGGATAGGATTGATTGGATGATTGGATTGAGATTGGATGATTGGGTAGGATTGATTGGATAAGATCATTTAGATAGATTGGATGAATTGGATAATTTTAATTTGGATTAGATGATGAACCAGGATTGGTTGACATAAGGGATCCTAAACCCAATTTGGAAATCACCCTAGGTGACTTAAGGTGTTGGTTGATTGGATTAAAGGATGGATTACAACACCGAATCCACCTCAAGATGGAAATGGATTGATTGGGCTGATGATGATGACTTACAACACTGAATCCACCTCAAGATGGAAGTGGATTGATTGGGTTGAAGACAATGATTGATATGTAGGATGACGATCGAATTCAAATGCCTAGGTCAATTCGGATAATAACCTTTAAAACAAGGTTTAGGGGAAATGATGGTGAACAATGCAACCTAGAGATGTTCTAAAGATGCCTATATGATGTGGGTGATGACTTTCAGAAAGTGGAAATGGACTAAAGGATGAATCACAAGTGGATAAAAGAGAATGAAAGTGCTTAGATCACAACAAATGACAAGATTTTAGGTTCCCAATTGGTTTTTTTGTTTAAATCGGGCAAACAAGCCTAACAAATGGTGAAACGAGCTCACTAGAAAATAGAATAAGTCTTTTGAATGGTGAAATGAGATTCTCAAGCAATGAAACAGGTTCCCCTAATGGTGAAATGGGTAATTGGAATGGAAAATAGATGTTTAGAATGAACAAACAGAAGTTTGGAAGGGGTGAACAAATTCTAGGAATGGGTGAACAGATTCTCGGAACGGGTGAACGGGTGCTTGGGACGGATGAATGGGGGTGAAATTAACTATTTTGGGGGAAAGTTCGCCCTTCTACAGGGCAGGTTTTCCCTCCTGGAGGGAAATTTTTCCCCTCTGGAGGGCGGGTTCACCCCTTTGAAGGGTGGGTTCGCCCCTTTGTAGGGAAAGTTCGCCCCTCTGTAGGGAAAGTTCGCTCCTTTGTAGAAAAATGAGACTTGACTTGGATGGAAACAACTATGAAAAAGACTTAAAATATAACAAGCAACAAGCAATAAGGCTGACTTGTCAAAAAGTTTACTAGTTTTTCACAAGAAGACACTTCAAATAGCACAATCCTATGATTAGTGTTAAGGGTATGACTAACAAAGCCCTTAATCTAGGATGCACAAGGCTTCTAGGGAGTCCTCGATATACTCTCGGTACGTGAGGCACAACTGTGAACACCAGCTCGTCACAAGCATGAGTCGGGAACCCCAACGAGATACTGAAGGGCTCAAACCAACTCTTCATGTCTAGCTAGGTATCACCCTAGCTTCAACGCTCTGCCAGAAATGACATGATTGGATTGGGGTACAACTTTGGATCTCCCCCCTTTGTATACCCCGTCGGTACGCATGGTTGGGATCGTCCCTTGGGGTGATGAAATCCCCAAGCAGGTCACGCTAGAAAGAGAGCACTAATCATTTTTTACTACTCCCCAGGCTCACACAAAGTGCAAGGGGAAAGCTTGGACGATGTTGTGCCCTCTTGGGTGACACAATGGACTTGCAAACACTGCAAACAATATATTTGACTCCCCCCTAATTAAACTATGTTCCTAGTGTGAGCACCACAAATCTGCAAACACTTAAACCTCAAATACACATTAAATAATGGGTTAATCCAAGCCATGCATATCTATAAGTGCTCCTATGGAATAATACATCATGCTTTATAAACAAATCAATTACAAACATGAAAGAAGCAAGCATGATCTATCTCTATTCCATATTGGATTGGTGTCAATTGTGCAAATGACCCTTTCCCAACCCTTGATAATGCTAATGATGAGGATGCAATGGACAAAATCAGTTCTCCATGTGAAGAGAGTGACTTTGCATAAGCTTTGTAGATAGATTTGATGAAGAATCAACCGTTTATTTATAGATTTTCAAATTGGAAGAATGCTCATAAGAGAGCAATGTGGGATAAAGATTGGACAAATGAGATGAGGCCACTTGTCACATTGTGATAGGTTGAGGAATGCACAAGTTTTGGCCAATGTGCCCAAGAGAGGGAGATTCAAATTTGAATTTGTGAATTAAATGTTGAG
Organism: Sequoia sempervirens; assembly: GCA_007258455.2. NCBI lineage: Eukaryota > Viridiplantae > Streptophyta > Pinopsida > Cupressales > Cupressaceae > Sequoia > Sequoia sempervirens. The sequence continues at coordinate 99,535 of VDFB02139953.1, read as the reverse complement.
AGGGGGACATGAAAGAGATAATTTATTGCAATGCTGGAAGAGACAAGTCAACTTGTCTTCATATTCAAACTTGAGGGAATATTCCAAAAAGGTGCTTTGTTGATGGAAAATGCTGATTTTATAAATGAATTAAAATGATTTATTGGTGCAAGTGGGAAAAGCTAGAGGATGTGATGGGTGGTTAGGTTAGGTTAATCAGGATTAGATTAGCTTAGGTGATGATTAGTTGATTTTGACCCATTTGACTTAGATTTAGGATTTAAATCAAATCAAAGGGAGATGAAAGGTGATAAAGATTTAGTTAAATAAATATTTGATTTATTTAGCCAAGGGGGATAATGATAGGATCAAGTTGATTTATTTAATTTAAATTGATGACTTTAGGAGATTGACCAAATAAACTTGATTTATTTGATGAATGGATGAATATGACCTAATCAAATGCATGCCGTCAATTTCACGTGTCTACATCTAGATTAATTAATGAAAACAACAAGGAAAACTTTAAAAAATTAAGTAAACAGATTGTCCTGCAAGTGAATGTTAGCTGTTTTGTCCTCCGTTCTTTGTCAATCACAAAATAAGCTGCATAAACATTAGCGAAAAAAACTAATACCCTTGCAAACATACGATGTTAAAGGGTTAGAATCTGAAAACGACAAAAAATTGAAGCAAAAATGAATCTAAAACAGTCATTTTACCTCCCAAAGTGCTCTATTTAGGGAAGGTTTGCCCCTCTGCAGGGGAAAGTTCACCCTTTTCCAAGGGCAGGTCCGCCCCTTTGTAGCAAATAGTTAATAGACATGCTTATAAAAACACAATGTTGTGGGCAAGGTCACCCCTCTACAACAAACGATTAGCAAACATAATAAATAAGAACACAGTGTCGTGGGCAGGTTCGCCCCTCTACAACAAATAGTTAGCAAACAGAATAAATAAGAACACAATGTTGTGGGAAGCTTCACCTCTTTGTAGAAAATGGTTAGCAAACATAATAAATAAGAACACAATGTTGTGGGCAGGTTTGCCATTCTACAACAAATGGTTAGCAAACAGAATAAATAAGCACACAATAAAAAAGCACACAATTAGCAAATGGTTAGCAAATGATTCACTGGTGTAAGTGCTCTTCTAGGTTTGCTTGCACCAAGTAGTTAGGAAGACTTCTCTCTGTCTCACCTAAGAACCTGATAGCTTCTAGGTACTGATTAGACTTAGATCATTAACTAAGCCTTGTTTCCACTCTGCTACAAGAGTCTCACCTTGTGCTTCACCTTGGAGGACTTGACACCATTTGAAGTTGTAATCTATCTCCTACACTTAGAAGGATCTAAGTTCCAATTTCACTCTCAACCTTGAACTGCTTGTAGGGGTGTTAGAGACACTGAAAACATGCATTTCACATCCACTTAGATCCATCTTTGATGGTCTTCTATCTTCACACTTACCAATTTCAAGAACTTGCCTTAGTGAGGCCTAATTCCTTGTAGCCCTTGCCAGTCACCTTTTTGCTTTTCTTGCTAAAACTTTCCAAACAACCTAGCAAATAAACTCCACTTCCAGATACCCTTTTTGAGTCTTTAAATGCTTCACAGGGTTTCAGACCCCTGTCTCTTCCGTACAGTGGATTCCTACAATCTAGGGTAAATAGGGCTAATAGGCCTAATCCCTAGGGTTTCAATGATCTTTTGCTAATCTCTCACACAAATGGATTGGTTAAGCCTCAATCCTTCTAGCATTCTTAGGTAAGGTTATGCCCCACCTAGAACTATACTTGTTTCGTACAATACCTCCTTCCCCTACCTGTTCTCTTCAATCTTTGATTGTCAAACCTCTAACCGGGTAGTAAGAACTCGCCTAGGGTTTGGTTTTGAAAGAAAATGCTTGACTCCCAATACTTCCTACTGCTAAATATGTATAGATGATTGGCTCCCATGTCATTTCCATCCAATCTCAGGAAGATCCCGTGGTTAGATTTTATGGGGGAGCCATGAAAAGACTGTCTACTCAAAACATAAATCACAAACCCTCTAGACCCTAAACTATGGACTCACAACACTAATTTAACTTAAAATAATCCAATCACAGAATGGAAAATGCTTGAAACTACCTTGCAAACACAAATCTAAAACCAAATCAATATATACAATCCTCTAGATATCACTGTTTCTTCAAAACACACGGTGAACACAGAAATTGCAGATTTTCCTCTATTCACACAAAACAAAAACTTGATTACAATTGACTCTCCGCTTGCCTACGAGCCACCACACTTACATAGATGCCTTTGCCATGTTTCAAGGGATATTGATCGATCCCACTCTCCTAACTTGTAGGGGATCCAAGACAACTAAGTTGCATGCAACCTAACAAATGTTGTCATGCAACTTTGCAACATTCTTGCAACTTTTCCATCATCCTAAATCTTAGGACCTCAATCTCCTTGATTTCGAGCCATCAACTCCCCTAACTTCCTCTTGGCATCTTCTAACAACTAAGATGTGTTTAGAACACATTTACTGCCCTACATTCCAACATAAGTTATCTAAGGCTAATTAAAGCAAAAATTAACAACAATGATTAAACTAAGGCGACTTTAGTCCTAGTGACTAACTCACCACACACAAGCAAGACCTTCTAAGGTCCAAAATAAACACACCAATACCCTAACTTGGCTAAGGTCAGGTACAAGCCAAAATTGATCATTAACAAAGTGGAATTTAGCCTAGGTGCTCCTGCACCATTCACCCTTCTGCAACAAATAGTTAGTAGATAGAATAAAAAAGCACAGTGTTGTGGGCAAGTTCACCCTTCTATAGGGGCAGGTTCACCCCACCTAGGCAAGTTTTCCCCTTTGCAAGGGCGAGTTTTCCCCTCTGGGCCAAGTTCGCCACTCTGTGACCTAAACCTGCAAAGAACTTAAACAACAAGAAACATAAAAATATGGAACCTGTTTATGGGTACCACTGGGCATGCCAACAATGTGAACCTAATATTTTATTCTAACCTAAGTATGCAAAATAACTAAAATGCAAGAAGGAAAACACAAGAATCACTTCAAATGATTAGCCTAAGGAATAGAACACAAAAGAAAGATGATAAAAGGAAAACAATGATTATACCTTTTGTGGAACTCCTTGGTTGGCCCTTGATGTTGTTGACTTGTGTGCTCCTTGGATGGCTGTGTGATGAAGATAGGTGCAATATGAACAATGTGGATGCACTAGGATTTGAATGCTAATGCAAATGGAGAATGCTTGTAATGACTTGGAAAATGGAGGATAATGCTTGCAAAATGACTTGGCAATTTGATAGCATGAGGGTGTAAAATGACTAAGTGTCCTAAATCATTAGAAGATGGGGTATTTATAGAAGAAGTTGAATTCTCTAGAGAATTCAACTGTTGATATTGAACCAACATGGCCAAGATGAAGGGTTATGGTGAGTTGAGGACTCACAAGCCCTCACATCTTGACATGTGGAAGGTGAAGTGGCCAAGGATGTGATGAGGTGTAAATGAGGTGGAAGAAGGAAATGTGATGTGGAGGAAAGACAAGTACTTGAAAAGTACCTTGGGAGATGAGAAGATTTCCTTGAAAAGGAACTTCTTGTCCCCAAGTGAGAATGAAAGTGACACTTGAGGAATTTTAGAATTCCTCAAAAATCTCCATAGGGAAGAGGAAAGTAGTTGGGAAAATAAATGTGAATTAAAAATTCACATGATTGGAAGAATCTAGTGGATAAGACAAGGTTCCCAAAAAGGTAGGATTTTGACACATGTGGGTGATGTGATAGGTCCAAGGTTCTAGAAGACTTTGGCACATGTGAGTGATGTGACAAGTCAAATGTTCTAGAACTTACATGGGGATAAGGAGCCTTGGAAGGATAAATGTGAATTAAAAATTCACATTGGGAAGAGAGGAATCTTGGATGAATAAATGTGAATTAAAAATTCACATAGGAAGGAGGGTCAATGCCAAATATGGAATAAGTAAGAGGTTGACCAAAAGGGTATGCTAAATGTGGCGAGATGATTAGATTATGGTTGTGCAAATACATGATTAGAAAAATTAACAGGGGATTATAAGCAAGTGGAAAAAGTTGGAGGATGTGACATTAATCCCTGATTAAGGGTGTGCACATCTTAATCATGAATTAATTAAATTAATCCAGATTAGAAGAGGATTATGGAGGATGTGACAAGGAGAGAGAAAAAAAGGAATTTAAAATTGATTTTAAAAGGCCAAATGACTAAATTAAATAAAATTGACATGTTTATTTAATTTAGAGAGGAAAAGGGGGTACGGTAAAGTATTTAATTCTTCGATTAAATACTTTAGGAACTATTGTGACCTTTCCACACATTGCCCCATTCAAAATGGGGACCCCCTAATTTTTGCTCCATTCGAGTCTTTTGGCTTTGGTTTTGGGTCTCTCTCTCTGTCAAGTGATGTACTTGCCATTTGACCTAGATTTGAATTCTGTTTAAGTCTGGAGGGTTTTTTGATAAATGAGGGTTTACAATCTTCAAGATACTTTGAGGTCAAATTGAGTTGGCTAATCAAATTTTGAGCTTAGCACTGCTATCAGGATGCTTCAAGCAGGCTCCCACTAAATTTTCACTAAATTCCAACAACTTGCTATTTTTAGTAAGTGATAATTAGGGGCCTATTTTCTTGGGATTTCCAAATTTTGACAACCAAATTGCACTTAGAACACTAAAAACTCATCACTTGCAAAATTCGAGCTGAAACGAACAACTTACTATTTTTAGCAGTTCTACCTTTGAGGGCCATTTTTAGGGTTTGCATGTTGGACTTTCAGATGCATGTTTGAAGATTCTTTGTGGGTTTTTTGAGACCTTCGTGGTGATATAACATGCAAAACAAGATGATGAATTTCAGTGATTCAGGGTTCAGAGGCTATTTTTAGAGTTTTCATGCAGGATTTCTCAACACATGTCTACATAATCTTTTTGGGTTTTCCAGAGCTTCGCGACGAGGTAACATGCAAGTAGTGTCAATCACTTTTCTGGGACTTTTTATTTTTGGCTAGTGCTCGTGTGTTGATCATTTTTCTATGTTTCTTGAGATCTCTTGGGCAGTGTGACATGCAAACTCATCCGACAGTTGATTGGTCACTTTTTCAGACACTTACTATTTTTAGCAGGATCGCTCTAGCAGCTGTCCAACACTTCAGAATCATGAACACAATGAAATGTAATAGAAACGAGGTCAAATTGAGATCTTTTGAGCAACATGCAAGTCAGATTAAGGTTTCCAGCTTTGAGACCCAAAATGAGGGATCAAATGCCAGAATCTCCAAAAACCAAGGTATCCCATCATGATCAGTATCTTCCAAGAAACCTGTTGGTAAAATTTGAAGGTGATATGAGAACTTACTATTTATAGTAATGCACTTCTCAAATAGGGCTATAAATAGTAGGTCAACATGAGACACCAATGTGAGTAGGTCAAGCAAGTGACGAGGACCCCATGAAGCGAATTTTAGATCAAACAGAGTTCCAGAGGTTCGAAAATCAAGCACTTACTATTTTTAGCAGGTCCATATAGAGGAATTAGGGTTTCCTAAAAATTAGGGTGAAACATGAGGGTTACACAGAAGTAGCGTCTAGTCACAATCAACATCCTTCAAGCAATCTGTACACAAAGTTTGAGCTCATTTTGAATAGTTACTATTTTTAGTAAGTTACTAAAAATAGCAGGTGCATGCAAGCATCAGGCACCAGCAGCTTAGTCACATCACGAGGTTCGAGGAAAAGAAAAAATCAAGCCTTCTAGAGCTAGAAATCAGCTTAAAACACAAAGATTGCGAAACTTTCTAAAAATAGTAGGTTAGGGCAAGCTGAGGGCATCATGAACAATTCACTCTAAGTTACACAAAAATCTGAAAATTCATCTAAGTTTGGCAAAATGGAAGCTTTGCATGCCAAATCTGCCTTCAAAGCTTGAAGAGCCATGAAAAAATCACTAAGTTTGAGGAATTTGAAGTCCAACATGCCAAATGCACCTTAGCTTGAGAGGTTGAATTGAAAATTTGTCCAAGTCCTCAAAACTTGAGGCTTGACCCTTGAAATGCGCCTAGGATGGGAGATGGAGTGAAAATTCTACTAAGTGTTGCAAATTTGAAGCTTCCTACCCCAAATGCACCTTGAGAAGAAGGGGAGACTTGAAAATGTTCTAAGTGTTGTAAATTTGAAGTTTGGCCCCCTAAATGTGCCCTAGGTAAAGAGAGGCACGTGGAAAATTTTCTAAGCGTAAAAAAATTGGAAGTAGAGGGAGTCAAATGTGCCCATCTTGAGGAGTTGATTGAAAATTTGTCTAAGTGTTCAAACCTTGAAGTAGGACCCCTTGTATGCGCCCTTGTCTTGGAGGAAGCCTTGAAAACATCTAAGTATGGAAGAATGGAAGTAAGACCCCTTGTATGCGCCCAAGAAGTTGAGAAGGCAAGAAAATCCTCTAAGGCATGAAAATTTGAAGGAAGCACCCCTATATGCACCTAAGAGAAGAGAGGGGAGTGAAAATTTGGTTAAGTGTTGAAAATTGGAAGCATCAACACCTAAATGCACCCAAGGACATGGGAATGCATGGAAAAATTTATGAGGAAAACAAATTGGAAGTGCAGACCCTTGAATGCGCCTTAACTTGATGAAGGAGTGTTTAAAATTTTCTAAGGCAAGTAAACTCAAAGCTTGAAGGGTCATATGCACCCAAGCAAGAAGGGAAGGTAAGAAAATTTCTAAGCCTTGGAACTTGGAGTAGCTACCCTCATGTGTGCCTCAACTTGGATGAGAGAGTTAGAAAAGATTCTAAGGCATTTAAACTTGAAGTGCAGACCCTTGAATGCACCTTAACTTGATGGAGTGTTGAAGATTTTCTAAGGCAAGTAAACTCTAAGCTTACCCCCTCATATGCGCCTTGACTTTGAGAGTGGACAAGAAATGTTTCTAAGGCATTGGAACTTGAAGTTCATATTGTGAAGTGTGCCTACCATGGAGAATTGAAAGCTTGGCCTAGTAGATGCCCCTTCAAATGGAAATACCACCCTCTAGATGTGCCTAACATGAAGAATCATTTTGAATTTTTTCTAAGTGAGGGAAATTGGAAGTGTAAGATGATGAATGTGCCCAAATTGAAGAAGATGGATAAGAAATATTCCTAAGGTGTGGGAGATGAGAGTTGACCTAGAAAAATCCCCCCAAGGTTGAAGTGAAAGTAAACATTGATAAAAAATATTTTTCCAAGGTTAAAAAAATTAAATGTCCCCCTTTGTGTTGACACATGATTTTTTTTTTAAAGTTGAGAAATATTTACTAAGAGGGGAATATTTTGGGAGGTCTTGAAAATTGTTCTGAGGGGAAAAAAAATTTTCCTTGTGATTTTAAAATGTTGGAGCTCACGATTGATGAAATTTCTCTGGGAGAAATATAAATTTTTCTAAGGTGTTGAAGAATGAAATGAATAAAATTTCTCAAATGAAATAAAATCTTCCTAAGGAAAAGATGAAATTTTTTATGCTAGAGTAATTTTAATCAATTTCCCAAAAATGTTGAGTCGACTGAAAGTTACATGTAGTTAAGGAGGGAAATTTCAAATTTTGAATGAGGAAGGAATCTCCAACAATAGTAAATTTTTATGACAACTCTATGATGACTGGGCATAACTTTGGTGACAAATTTCCAATCATCTCTCCCGAATTGGAAATCTTCTAAGTAGTGGGGGAGTGAATTAATGGCAACTGCTAAACTGGGCGTCCCCTCTATATTATATAAACTCTGAAGCTATTCATTTTTCTTCACAAGTTGCAGAGTTGAGATTGTGAGAGTGCTGAAGGTGAAAGTGGCTATTGAGTGAGTAAGAAATTTATGAGCTGAGTGAATTATTTTTCTAAGTGCTGAAGTTGAAGTGAGTGAGTGTTGAGAAGGAGAAAAATTTGAAGTAAGGGAGTTGAGCTAGATTTTTCTAAGTGCTAAAAGTGATATTGTTGAAAGTTTTTGAAGCTCAAAGTTTGAATTTCGGAGTCAGAAATCTCGAGGTTTGGAGTTGGTAGTTTAGTGCTGAAGATTTTCATTTTCGAAGCTAACTCCACGTGCCAGCCATCTCGTGGTGATTTTATTTTCTAATTTATAATTGTAATCCTTGAATTTTATTTTGCAGATGACTGAAGTTCGAAGAGGAGATGATGTCGGAACAACCAAGGTTGCAGGAAGAGCTGGGAATACTGAAGCAGGCAAGGAGAATGCCTCCATGCAGACAATCATCAAGCAGCTGAGGAAGTCATTCATTCCTGAATCGAAGTTCGTGTCAAAGCTAGGAGGTTTGATTGATACCAACCTTGGTTCGTTCAACCTTGAGGCATTCAAGAGGAGAATATACAGGCAGGTTGGTCATCCTCCATTAGTGACATCGCACAAGTGGATTGTATGCAGCTACTGGTTTTCCACCAACAATTTGATGTCCTGAGTTGATAATGGAATGTGCAAACTATTATAAGCCAGACCACCAAATGATTATCTCTTCAAAAGGAAAGTTGTTGGCTAACTTCACACCTGAGGCTATTGGAGAGGTGTTTGGGATTCTAGCTATGGAGAGAATGTTGTACAAGACTAAAGAAAGGGCTGATAAAATGTATGCCTCATCTTTCGATAGGTGTGCAAAGAGAATTAACACATCTTGGATGAGGAAGCCAAATCCTCCTGGTTCCAAGTTGCCAAAGCAAACCATCTCAGAGGAGCTGAAATAGGAATATTATGATTTAATCATGATGCTTAGCCGAGTGAATGGAAGCCCACAGGCGTATGCTTTTGAGCCTTGGATGTTCTTCTACATTAGCGTAGTGTTGGAAGGAAAAGAGCATGTAGATTGGGCAAGAATGATCAGTGACAACATAGATGAACAATTCAAAAGTTTGAGGAGAACGAAGAAATTTTATATGAGCTCATATATCATCTATATGCTAGCTCAGATGACGAATTATAAAGGATTAACATACCAGGAGCTGATTGGATGTGGTTTCGGTCAATTTAAAATCCATGAAGCTTGCAGGCAACTACATTCAACAAGTGCCTCCAGCTTCAAGAGAGTGAATGATGCTTTCACTATGCACATCACGAGGACTCTTCAATGGAGAACGCAACAGAGAATATCCAAGGAAGCACAAAAGTTGATTGAAGAGTACAGGTATTGGTTTATCCAATTCCTGAAGTTCACTTACATAAGGCTGTCGAGGTTCCATTCATATGCCTATAGATTTCCAAAGTACCCCACAGACAGGATGGTAATGCTTGAAGTGTCTAGGCAACTCATGGCCTACGACAAAATCATAAGGAAAAAGAAGAAAGGAGGAGTGCACTTTCCTATTGTTATAGGAAATTTACTTGAGGAGTTCCCATCTTTGCAAGCAGCCAAGGAAGTAGAGGAGGAATTACAATTTTATCACCTCACTCTCCACACCAGCCGACAATATTTTGATCTTCATAGAAAGATTGGAGTTGTACAAGGTGAAGAATATCGACACAAGGCTCATATAGAAGATTTTTGGGAAAATGCAGAAGATGAAGCTGAAATCAGAAGGAGGATGTTCTCTAGATTACCTCTGAAATTGATCAGGGAATGCAAGGTTGTCCAAGTTCTAGATCAAATGGATGAGGATACCAAAATTATTCACCTAGATTATGAGTCAATAAAGGACACACCAATTCCACCACTTGATTAGGCAGAGCTGAAGATCATAGACTTGGAAACATTGTCTATGCCAGTCTTAACATTCATAAGGAGCTGGGTGGATAGACATGTTCACAGGCTTAAAAGAAAATCAATTTCCCTTACGTACAACCTCATGGGCAATCAAAGGCCATCGACATCAACAACGAAGAGAAAATTGGCCACCCAAGATACAGAGCCACAGGAAGAGGAATCAACCCAGCCAAAACCTCAAAGGATGGAGGAAGCATCGCCTACATAGTTGTTGGCTCACTCTTCAAGTGTACAAGAAGTTTCAATCTTCACAAGCTAGAGGATTAGAGTGAATGAAGAGTAAGAAATGGAAGAAGTCAACCAACCATTGCCTAGGGAGCCCGATAGTCAGAGCGCTAATGCTCCTAGGAGTGCTAATCAGCCAGATGAAGATGAGGAAATAGAAATAGACACTCACCCAGATCGTACAATTGAGGAAGCCTTTGAAGATGAAAACACTACAGAGCCTGAAGTTCAGGAGCTTGAGGATGATAGGCAGCACATGGAGATGGATGAGCCTCAACCAAATGTTGCTGAAGAGGAAGTTCATGAAGTAGAAGCAACGGAAGAGAAGCCACTTGTCGTCTGTAGCACTCAAAAAGATGTTCCAAATTGGCTCACAAGTGCAATAAGAAGAGATCAGGAGGACGACACAGACCCAACAATAGAGATGGAAGAGCTCCTTAATAGAATAAGGGGGTCACCTAAGAGGAAAAGAGCTAGAAAATACTCCAGGATGGAAACAGATGAGTCTGATTCTCGCACTCTTCATGTTGTGGTTCCGAGAGAAGAATGTGATCTAGATGAAGCAATGCCTAAAAATTACATGATTACTACAGTTGAATTGGGACGCCCTACTGGAGCACAAGTAATTGAGGAAGCTAAAAACTCCTTCTAGGAATTGAAGGATAGATTGCTTCGAAAGGGAGAAAAGTACAAGAGGCTAAAAAGAGAGCATAAGGCGTTAATTGGGTATGTGCAACATCTAGCATGTCCACGTGCTCAAGAGAACCCAACGGTGGATCCTCCAACCGAGCTTCCATGAGAGTCAATTAGCGGGCTCGAGGAGATGAAGAAGGAAATTTAGGAAGGATACAAGTGGATTGGCGGTGTTTGTGTTGAGGTTGAGAGATTCATTGAGGATCTTGTCTCCTCTTTCCAACATGCTTCCAACATCCTCTCCCGTATGGAGAACATTGAACAGGCATGGAGTAATACTCATATTTTTCAAGACAAAACTATTCCACGCCTAGCTGCTCTGATGCATATGCCAGTGAAAACTTGATTGAAGGAGGGGTAATTCAGGCTGGAGATAGATATGATTTTCCAGGCTGGTATTCTGCTACATTCACTGGCTAAGGTTTCTTTGACACGACAAGGACAGAGTTGGCCAAGATCAGGAAGGCCATGGGAAATATTCAAGAGGGAATCTTCAACACGTTGGAGGCATTGTTCACAAAGCAACTAACTCCCAAGGAGGTGACGGTGGATGGATTGAAGAGAAGATTACACCCGTTCTTCTTTAAGATGAGAGTATTTGCTCAAGTTGACTTTGAGAATATCTCCACGTTCTCTGCTATTATTCAAAGCACACATGAATCCATCAAGGCCTGGAGAAAATATTGTATCTGACAGGAGCAAACAATTTCCATCCTCGAGTATCAGCTTAATCTTACTCTAACCATTTCTGAGCAGGAGGTTGATGCAGTGTTGGCCCAGTTTGTTGCTTTCGCGGTCAGAGAGAAGAACAATGGGAACAAGATCCTAGACAAGAATCTTCTAGAAGGGTAGTGGGCATTAATTTCCCATAGTGGTCAAAGGAGGAATCTGCCATTTTTGTGCTCATTAATTGCACCACTCCTCCACCTTCTGGTGGTTATTAGGGCAGAATCTAGTCTAGGGCATGTGTGGCTCGATCTGAGCCATCCATTGTAATTTAATCTAGACTGTCCATTGAGATTGGCCAGCTATATAAAGGGGACTCCCCCTCATTTGTACATTATTAGATTAGAGATCAGAGAATAGAGCATAGAGAGACAGTTTAGAGTTAGCATAGTTTCATTGCATAGCATAGTTTGAAGGAGAAGGAAAGTTTTCCCTTGAGAACTTTGTAAGAAATTGTTGTGAAAACTATCATGATAAAAAGAGTTTCATTGATGATGATTTTGTCTTTTGTTATGAGCAGCTAGCAAGATTTCTTCGTCCTTCTACTTCAAGTAGGACTTAAAGTAGAGTAATTTTCATTTTCATGCAAGTAGTTGATTGTGGATTGTGGTGTTTGATTAAAGAAACTTCGTCTAATCCATACCACTAGCAAGCTTACTGATGGTAAGTTTTCCTTGTGTGGTCAACTGGAATACTTTTCAAACTTAACTTTGGTTATAATTCATGTGTTTGTATGCGTCGTCCTGATGGTATTTACATGTTGAGTTGTAATTTGAATACCTTTCGTTGCTCCCTTGAAGATTGCACCAACTTTGTTGAAGTTGTCCAACGCGAGGCAAGGTAAAGTCCGATTAAAGTCTGCTGAAGTCAAGCCCCGCACCTCTTGCACTTAGACTAGGACATAAATCTTCTAAACCCTGCACTCATTTAATTCCACACAATTCTGGTTAGTATAGGAAGCACGTACCTCATCGTCAAATCATTCGCATCACGTACGAAAACCACTTTCATCATTAATTTGTTGTCAGTTGCTAACTTCTGAACAATTGTGTAAGTCCCCTCGTGAAAACACCATATCACAACAAACCGAGGGTATTCCATTGCATTGAAGGAACCTTGGAGTTGAATGTATGATCTCTCTCGCAATCTTAGCATACAAAATAATTTGATCAAGAGAGAATGGAGTATCCATTGGATACTTTATTCTGCTATTTGGTGTTGGTCACATAAATCACATCAATAGGAACCTTAGGCAGAAGATGAAATATTAATTAAATAAATTGTTTAATTAATATTGATGAGATAGATGAATAGAGTAAACGAGTTTGACCATGTGGAAGTGGTCAAATTTAGATGTCTACAATTAGAATTACTAGTTGCAAAAAAAATGTTGAAATGTTGTTGCTAATGTTGGAAACATAATCACCCTTTACAAATGACATGTTAATTGTTGATCCCCCCAAAAATAATTCTAATAGCCCCAAAATAATGGTCAAAAGGTGAATCTCCTAGTTTTATGGTTTCAAATGAACATAAAAATCCTTAACCTCTTAAAATCGTCAATTTACATGCAAATATAAATGGCCAATTTTGGAAATTCTAGAATCAACACCAAATTCAACTTACATACAACTCCTATGTGAAGATGTCCTAGGTGGATATAAGGGTTTCTTGTCTCCAAATCTAGAAATGTAAATCCAAGGTGTTTTTCATCCTCCTAAATCTCTAAAATAGCCAAGGGTTTATGTCCTTGGATATGCCAACTTGAATACAAAAATATGAAATAAAGGATGCCAAAATGAAACTTGATTATCATATAAGCTAAGCATCCTCTTTTTATACCTTTTCATTTGAATCCTTGGACCTCAATTTCTCTCCAAGTATTTAAAAATACTTTTCATATTAAAATGTTTAAAAACACTTTTTAATCTATTAAAATAATAATATTCAAAATATCCAATTAAATATTTAAAAACACTTTTTAATCTATTAAAATAATATTATTTAAATTATCCAAAAGATAAAGTGATTGGACCCTACTTTAAATAATGCTATTAAATGTTTTAGTCCCCCCAAAAAAGACATGAAAACCTACAATACTCCTTAAATTACAACTCACATCTTCCTATTGTTAAAAGGAGACCCTACATTTGTCATAGATGGATGTAGAATTAAGGAGATTATTGTTTCTTGAAAAGAATTCTCTGGAGGATTTTAACAATCTATGCTCAATGTGATTAGATCAAAATTCTAGCCTCTAGTTCAATTCCATCCCTCTTTAAATAATATTTTTTAATGAATATTTCCTATTTAATTTTGCATTGATAAAAATAAAATAATACAATATTCACAAAAAGGGAGGGTGATAAACAATGTGCACTCACAAGTCTAATTAGAGAACCATTACAAAAAAACACAATTAAGTTGTCATGGCTATGTTAGGTGGAGGAGGAGGGTCTTGATCATTAGGCTTCCACCAAACATTACTAGGGATGGAGTCATCTATTGGCTCCTATCCAATAAGAGTAGTAGCATCTTCTTCATTCTCCTTGAGATGATGCTGAGTACAAACCAACCAGATGGAGCGACACATGGGGGAACTTTTCAATGTTTGGTCAACAAGAGTCTTACCTAGGAGTTGGTAGACATGAAGGTTGAGGTCATCCTCCATGGGTAGCAAAGTCCCTAAGATTTTGAGGCACAAGACCACAAGAATGAGATCCACAATCTCCATGGCTATCCTAGAGTGACTACATCCACGTTGATGATCATGAGGGGATGTGAAATTGAGAAGAATTTGGGCAATAATGAAGGGGGCATTAACCCAATGGACCACCAACTCTTAGAGATGTGTAACCTCAAGCACAATTTTGTTGGCTTGCACCTCTGCATAAAAAACATTAGAGTAGATGATAGCTTTGGTATATAAAGATTTTTTTATTATCAACAACGTTGTGATTAAAGAGAGAACCATTCATATCCTTCCATATACTAAAGATAATTTCCACCCTAAAAGCATGTCACATCTAGTTATACTTGTGAGGAAGGAAAGGGCAATCCATGAGTAAAATCATATTCCAAGAGAAGGGGGTAGGACTAAAAGGCTTGAAAAATTCATGATAGTGACAACACAACAAGGAACATTACCATCTCATGACTATGCTAGAAAAAATTGTAATAATTCATCAACAAATACTTTTAAAACATAAACTCTAAAATTAAAAATATAACAAACATAATTGAATATAAATACGTATACAAGTTACTTATCAAATAAATAAAAATAAGCTATAATAAAATAAAATAAATATTTAATAAACAATTTATTTTTTATCAATAAGGTGATCTAGAGGGGAAGATCATGCCCTTATATTGATTAAAAAAGAGCGCAAAAAGGACCCCAAATTCCCTATCATCTTGGGGGAATAGTGAAAAATAATTAAAAAACTAAGATGAGAGCAACAACTAATATAAATTAAGAAATTGGTAGATAACATGATAGACATTTAATTTGCCACTATAGTTATCTTCATTAAATCAAATAAGACAAGCTAAACCCATCCATGAGCAATTGCCACCTTGGTGCAACTCAACAATTGAGAATCTTATTGGATTTTCAGATGTTGCAACCTCTACACTCAACAATAAGAAACTCGTCTTTTGGAAATTACAATAAATTTTATGAGAGATCAGTTACAAACTTTTCAGCATTAGAAAAAATAACAAATTCAAAAATCAAGGTACCATTTCATTATTCAATCCTCAAGTTTACAATCTCAACATCAAATTGAGAGAGAACAAACCAAAAACTTGGCTACATGAAAGAATTTATTTTTAGCAACCTCAAGTCAAACTCAAGAGGCCACAATCAACCTTCTACAACAACAAAATCAACCTTAAATCTCTTGACTACCCTCTTGGGCATCCCAACTCTTCTTCCCATGTGCTTGTCTTCACCAAATCCACATTATTTTTTCCAATTCTTCTCTTCAAGTCCCTCTCTAACTGGGCCGTGGCCTTTTTCCTTGCTTCCCCAGTTGCAATTAATTTTCTTTTTCCTTCCTAGGCGTTGCCATGCCTCCCATTCCCCACTTCTTGCAATTTTTTTAATTGTTTTCTAAATTATCTCAATCCACAACCCCATCACTAGGCACCCAGATTTTCCCACTTCTCATTTATTCCATATTTTTTAATTCCAAGAGGAGTTACAGATGCTAAAATTGGTCTCCTCAAGCTTGGGTGTGGATTTTTTTTTTTGTAACCCCAAAATTTAATAAATACCACTTTCCAACACCTTCATCTCTAAATTTGAATTAAATTCAAATTCAATCCAATTAATTCCAATTTCAAGGAGTTGGGATGAAAATGAAATTAAAAGATATTTATGGCAGCAAAATACAACCAACAAGCAAAAATCAAAGGAAAAACATAAATATTTTTTTTGGTGTGCAAGATTGACCGTGCACTCGGATGTTCCTGCGTTAGACAACTGGGGTAGAAGAAATGTTTCATGAGTGAAGCTCATGAACATTTGAAACCCATATGTTAATTTTGGATCCAACATTCCTCTTTATTTTTTTGAAATTTCTTCACCTTACCTTGAACCTTCATGTCTCTCCCTTCTTTCATCCTTCCTCTCTTTCTCCCTCTCATGATATTCAACCCATTGAAATCTGATTTCCACCAATATGTATCTTCCAACTCTATTCCATCATCTTGAACATCTTGTTGTACCTCAACTTGTAACATCTTTTTGCTATACTTTTCCAATTCTCTTTCTTCATATCCTTTTGCCATTTCATTTGAAGAAAGATCAACTTTAACATCATCTTTGCAAAATGTAGAAAAACAACTCATTACCTCTGTTTTCTTCTCTTTCTCTACTATTGCAATATACTTTTCAATTTTCTCATCTTTATCCATTTTAACTATATCAATTACATATATATAACCTTCATAATTTTTTTCACAAAATTCATATTTTACCTCATCATTTGATGCTACAAATTTTGCTCCAACTCCTATTAATGTGAGCCATGCAATTGTTGCAACCTTCTCTTCTATATGCATGCAACCTTCTTATCTTCTACTTTATTTCCTTCAAAGAGACATATCAACAACAACCCCTTTCTTCTCATCATTTTCTTTCACCATTTCCCTTATCCCCTCTTTCAACAAGAGATTATCTTTTTCTTCATTAACCTCTTTGTCAAACATAGGATAAAAAAAGTCCATGCTTTGAACTACTACACCTTCACTTTTATCTACCTCAATAATACCATATTTTCCATTCGATTTCCATATCCACAATATCATGTAACTCCACATCAAATTTATTTTCACTAATTTCAGAAAAATCACATGCTACCTTTACAACCTCCCATCTCTTTGTTGTTGCTCCAAATTTTCCTTCATTAAAATTATCTTTGACATCTTTCATACTTTCATCTTCTACCTTCTCTTCAAAATTTCCAACTTCATACCTTTCATTAGCCATTATACCCTTTTCACGCAATCTTTATTCATGCTTTCTTTTAGCCTCTTCAAGTTCTCTTCTCTGCTCCAGCTCTAGCACATCCAATCTAGCCTCAATCTTCTTTAATTCTCCAATAAGCCATTTTGTAAACCTATTTTCTCTCCACTCTTCCATAGGTAAAATCCTCATAGGCCTTCTCATGACCCATCTTGTCCTCTTCTTCAAAGACATTTTATCAAACACTTTCCACACACACACTACTATCTGTTATATTTTGGTTGTCATTCATGTTAAAAGTGTGCCTAAGATTATATATGCTTTGGAGATTAGTGGTGTGCAAAAATGTCTAATGGTGTAGGTCAACACTATAGTGATGTGGAAGACTAGTAGTTAGTTTGATGCCTAAGTATGATGCAGAGTGGATACTTATGTCTTTATGTGTTTTCAAGATGCCTACAATGATATTTTGTCACTTTGGTGTACCACACTCGGGGACAAGTTGCAGAAGTTTTAGTCTAAGGCATTCATAGTATATATTCTAAGGTAGAGATAGTATTTTGGTTTGCATCCTTCCGCAAAGCAATATTTTGTATTTGTGGTTTAGAAGTTAAGTTCATTGAGATGTGAAGGTGTTATATCCAAATTTTCATGTCAATAATCCTTCCGCAGAGAAAGTCATAAATGATAGAATACAAGACTGTGTTAAGGTAGTGCAAAGTAGTTCAAAAGACTTGTTGGAATGCTCCACATTCTATTGCATATGAAGTTTTCATCAAGCAATTTTGAGGACATACTCAGTGATGTCTAAAGTATGTTATATTGAAGTTTCAAGTGATTTGGTGCTCTACAAGTTCAGTTTTCAAAATGTTAGAGTAATACAGTTGGTTTCAAATGTTTAATATTCATCAGAACAAGTTTTTAAATACTTGGGTCAGAAGAAGGTTGTGAATTCTATTTGTATGAGTTTGTGTGGATAGTACACATGTCTCATAGTTTTTAAGGTATGAAGTGCATGAAGATCTTTTTTGTTTCCAGTACTACACAAGTGTTTCAAGTCATTTTGTGAAGTTATGCTTTTTGCTAAGGCCAACTAAGGTATGTTGATGGTGTGTGCCACTATTTCAAGATTGAGAAAATCTTAAGGAGTGATTGAAGGTGTTGTATGGTTCATGCCGACTCATCTAGGATTTAAACAAAAATAATGTTTAATCATTCTTGTGTACCACCAATGGATGTGAAGGTTGACATGTTACATGTTACATGTTTTCTTGTTTATGGCCAACCTAATTTGTATTTACAAAGCGTGTGATGATGTTTATCGAAGATCAAAGATGTGAAGATTGTTTTGGGACTAGGTTAAGTGTGTGTTGGGATCTACAAGGCATTTTTCTCTTCTTGGTGTTGCGAGTAGTCTTTTGGGTCTTGCCATCTACACGTTTCATGTTTTATGTTTTATCCTTGGCTGACTTATAGATGTAATATTTTTGTTGTTGTAGACTGACAGGTGAAATTTAATCAATGTAATATCATGTATAAATTGTAAACCTAGTTGATCTAGGGTGCAACATGATCATGATTGTGTAAGTGACTGAAAGAGAAAGAGTGGTTGTGGCAGATCTTATTTAGTTTCATTTTGATCATATCCTTGTGATAGAAGGTATGTGATGAAGTGTGCTTAATTTTTTGTTGGAGGCAGTGAGCCGAAGGCAATAACTTCTTAATTGCTAAAAGTAGTGAGCTAGTAGGTAACTAAGAAGAGATTTGGAGAGTTTGCAAAGTAGAATTACAATCATCAAAAGAGAGTGAGTTTAATTGTCAGTTTCAGACAATGGAAGGACTATCATTCTGTAATCATTCCTGAGTGTGTGCTTAGATCAAGGAGTTGTATCTTCCTTGGGTGTAACCCTAAAACTGTAATCAAGGAGTTGTAGCTCCCTTAGGTTGTAGCCTTAAAATAAAGTTGTAAATATTATTCATTTTGTAAGGCTAGATTAGGATAGTAGCTCCTAGCAACGTTTCTCAATGTGGTTTCCCTTTATGGGGTTTTCCACATATATTTGGTGTTGTGTTGTGCATTGTCTTCATCTTTCATGTTCTTGTTTATGTGGTAGAGTTTAAAGTATATGTTTGTTTTGGAACATTTGAGATTTGATAGAATACTGATTCACCCCCCACCCTCAGTATTTTGATGTGTTTAACACTATCCTCTACAAATAGAAAATTTGGAAGATGCAAATCTACTCTTCCTCTACCCACTCTCTTTCAGTGGAGGAACCTTGTACACCTTCTACTCGGCCTTATTTTTGCTAGAGAATAGACAACATAAACTCTTGATTACAAGACTCCTACAACAAACTCATACTCAACACATCTCACATCCCAACAAGCAACTTGCTCTGATACCATATGGTGCAACTCAATAAGCGATAATCCTATTGGATTGTCAGTTGTTGCAACCCCTATGCTCAATAAAAAGAAACTTGGATTTTGGAAATTACAAGAAATTTTATGAGAGATCAATTGCAAACTTTCTAACACTAGAAACAACAAAAAATTTAAAAATCAAGGTACTATTTCATTATTCAATCCTCAAGTTTAGAATCTCAACATCAAATTGAGAGAGATCAAACCAAAAACTTAGCTATAGGAAAGAATTCATTTTCAACAACCTCAAGTCAAACTCAAGAGGCCACAATCAACCTTCTATGGTAGAAAAATTAGTCTTAAATCCCCTGATTACCCTCTTGGGCATCCCAACTCTTCTTCCCAAGTGCTTGTCTTCACCAAATCTGCATTCTTTTTTCCAATTCTTCTCTTCAACTCCCTCTCTAGTTGGGGCGTGGCCTTTTTCCTTACTTCCTTAGTTGCAATTAATTTCCCTTTTCCTTCCTAGGCGTTGCCATGCCTCCCATTCCCCACTTGCAATTTTTTTAATTATTTTCTAAATTATCTCAATCCACAACCCATCACTAGGCACCCAAATTTTCCCACTTCTCATTTATTCCATATTTTTAATCCCAAGAGGAGTTACATATGCTAAAATTGGTCTCCTCAAGCTTGGGAATGGAGTTTCTTTTTGTAACTCCCTAAAATTCAATAAATGTCACTTTCTAACACCTTCATCTCCAAATTTGAATTAAATTCAAATTGAATCCAATTAATTCTAATTTCAAGGAGTTGGGAGCAAAATGAAATTAACAGATATTTATGCCTCCAAAACACAACCAACAAGCTAAAAATCAAAGAAAAAACATAAATAACATCAACCATAACTTTGACCCTACATAGAGTAAAATTGTAACATGATCTTTTATGACAAAATATAGAATGATGGAAAGATTCTAGGCAACTCATTGCCAAACCATCTCAAGTTATCTTGAGAACACATCTAATTGCAAAATCATAACCTCACAAGAAAAAATGCCACCCATGTCCCATAAACCAAGATCTTATTCAATGCTATCAAATATTATAGATATCTTATCATTTGGAATAATTGTAAAAGTGAAATGTCATTTAATCTAATAAATATTTCATTTTAAGTCTAAAGTGAATACACTAACTACTACTAATTAAGTGGAATTGAAATGATGTCAAAAGTACATGAATATTATATTTCATTTGTTTGAAGGTCATAATTAATTTTACAACTATTATTTCAATCCTAACTCTTAAATCTAAAATATTGTTTATAATTTAATTGTTTTATTTATTTACTTAATTTGTAATATGATTTATTCTCATGCAGTTATATTTCATTGAGTTGTGAGAATACAAGTTTCAACTGCCATTTAATGTAAATCAGTTATTGTTTAATGGTAAAAACTTTCAAAATATCAGATAAAAAGCCTTCAAAATCTCACTTATCATAAAAGTGAGATAAATATTGATTTGACAACTAGATTAAAACACTCTATTTTCATTTGAATTTTTTTTTTTTTTTGTCAATTTGATGTCAACTTTCTTTTTTCATTTGCATTGCTTTATGTTTTAAATTTGTATGCAAATATTTCATAATTAGATACTACTTAATTTCTTTAAGGAAAAAATAAGTTTATTTTATTCCATTATTTAGCACTTACTATTAATTGTTTAATCACATAATTTATTTAGATTCAAGTGCTAGTTTATTTAATTTCATTTATTTACTTAATTTATATGTATGATTTATTCATACAATTATATTATAATATGTTATGTTATGATTAATAGTGGAAAGTGAACTTTCATATAAAAACAAATATTTCATTTTGAGTCAAAATTCAATACACTAATGACTACTAATTTATTAAGTGACGGCGGCGCTGGCGCGACACGCCCTCCGGTACCACAGGGGTGGGGGAGACTAGACCTCATGACCAACCTCTTGCAATAGGAAAAATTTAGCCAACCAAGTTAGGGCCCCAACCCAAAATTAAAACCCTTTCAAAACCATATAAATATTGTATTTAATTTAATTAATTTTAAATTTATTATTTCAATCATAACTCTTAAATCTAAATTGTGTACTTAATTATTGTATTTATTTACTTAATTTGTAAATTTGATTTATCGTCATACAATTATATTATAATATTTTATATTATAATTAGAAATAAATATTTCTTTATAAGTTCAAATTTAATACACCAGCGGCTAAACTGAAAAAGCTAATAACTATGGGACTGATGTAAAAAAGCACATAAATGACCATTCAGGCGCGGTCAAAAAAGTATAATCGTGGGAAAGCAGTCAAGGAATTCATAGGACGAGAAGTTATAATGGAATTAAATTAAAAAGGAGCAGAATTTTATGTCAGGAAAAGAATTGATAAATAGTGCTCTGTGCAGTATTAGAAGCCCAAACAGTCAATGCAATAAGATTTCCACAATCCATATGAAATTAGTATTTTTGTTTCTGGATTCGATTGTGTTCTAATTTTTTCATCAACGTTTCGGATCACACAGATGGAGAGCTGAAAAAGGATGAGAAAAAAAAAATCCCGACAATCTTGACTCAATTCCTCACTAATCCCAAAAATCCCGATTATGCTCTGTTAAAGAAAATATAATGTTGAATGTTGTCCCCAACATTGCCAAGGAAATTACAGCTAGTGTGATTTATGGAGAGGCTCGAAGGGAATCTATTATAACGGGTGTTAGGGTTTTTTTTCAATTTATCTAAGAATATAGAATAGAAGAGAAGAATTATAATCTTTATTAGGTTGAAGATTTGCTGATTGTTAAAAAACTTGATGATGAATTCTCAGGTTTTTGCAGTTTTATTTTCTTTTTAAGTAAATTATATGTAGTAAGTATCTACAAAGTTTTCCCAACCTTAATCTTCAGCAAAAATATCCGCAAAAAGTATCTGCATAATTGACCCGAATGCCATAGTAATTCTGACAAATGACATCTTCAGTCACAGCACTTGGGAATCAGGGGAAGAAGTCCCCCTCCTAGAAGGGTATGTTAATTGCTGACTTGAAAGGGAATTTTTGAAGAGATGGAAGGACCTAGTTTAGGCCACTACAAGAACAGCCTGGTTTGAAGAGGAAGTGAACGAACTCGTGGGAGGTGGGGAGCTGAGGGAGCAAATTCTGCCGTGTCATCTGCATCAGGAGTTTTCAAACCCTTGATCATCAGGTATAAAATCACAATATGACAATATATACCTTGATAAGTAGGAGGTATTTTTCCACAGCGTGTCAAATTATGATATTGCTATCAGGATTCGACCGTGTAGTTTCAAGTCAAACTTATTGACCCATGTTTCATGAGTAGTGGTTCACCGGAACCCATCTCTCATGATATCGAATGGTCCACTTAGCACTCATTGCATCTAGGTGATGCTCACAGAGGTGAAGCACTGGTCCGTCCCGGGAGGTCACCCATCCCGGTACTGCTCCAGCTCAAGCGCGCTTAACCAAACAAGATCCTTCAAACTCAAAGGGGCTAAAGATTTGCATAGATGTTTCTTCATATCCCCTTTTATTTGTAGTTTAGTATAGTTAGGGTATGTTAGGGTATAGAGCTTCATGCCTCTGAGAATGGAGAGGGCTTTCTCACCTCAGCTAGAATACATATAATTTTCTGAATTCTCAACAGGGCTGATGCCCTTCGCTTGCTAGGAAAGTACAAAACGCAATTTGGTTCCTTACTTTCTTATTCCTTTTTTTTTTAATAAATGGAGAGGACAAAATGGGATGGGATGCATTCGGCGAGTACATGTCGGACTTAAAATCTGGGTTCATGTTTACTTGAGATAGATGGGTGATGCAGGAGCATTGGGATTCACAGGCGATCAGCATCAACAAAAGAATTTCAGTTTGATTTTGTTTGTTTTTTTTTCTTTGGATAACTTCATTTGATTTGAAGGGTGATAGCAACAAGTTGAATAACGTCATGCATTCTGAATGTCCATTGCTGTTAACTTCATGAGCCCGAAATGTAGTTTTTCTGTATGATTAATATGTCAATTTAGTTTGTATCAGAATAAAAATTCATACGAGAGCTAAAATTGGAAAAAGTTGAACAAAGAATGTGAATTTCTTATATAGAATAAAAAAATGCAAATCCAATTTTGCATTTGGAATGTGAAGGGGCATCGTAAATTAAGTATTAAAGTGCAGATATGGAGAAGTAAAGGGCATGCCAGGTTGGGGAAGAAAGGCCCGTGCCATAGCTCAGCGCATAGACAGATTTAACATTAGTTTCCCTGAGCAAATAATATATGGTGGGTGTAACCTCATGTCCCCATGCGGCTGCTTAACTCCATTTTCTGCTTAAATTTAAGCAGCAGGAGTGTTCCCATGCATAAATTTTATTAATGGGAAAGAATAATTTGGAATCTTTTCCTATTTTAATGGAGCAGCTACTGTTTAGGAATTGAAAATAAGCTGTGGAAAAAGAGGGGGGGCTGGAAATAAGCAGCAACTGCATATGGCTAAAAATCTATGTGGCTCCACAAATTTTTTTCCCTCTTTTCTAATCTTTGCTTTTATTTTTATTTTTCTAATTTTTATTGTACAAAAAAAAATTAAGCTGGTTGATTACAAATAAGCAGAAAAATTAAACATTCATGGGGCCATCAGCTCCACAAATAACTCCTAAATAAGTTGAGCAGTGGCTGCTAGCCAAAATAAGCTAATTGTATGGTCCCATGGGGGGGCTTGGGCTTCTATTTTCATGGATCAAGCTGTCCCATGGAGCAAAAAAAATTATGCTACATGATTAATTGGAATCTCCTCCTGAAAAATAGCAGCCCCTACCTTTTAGGACTGCAAATTTCAGCGGGTGAAATTGAGGTGGGGCTAGAAATTGCCCCTATAGCTTAGAAATTTTTTAGAAATTTTTTCTGCCACTTGTCTATCACTTTGAATTTTAAATTCCTAAAAAAAACTAAAAAATGAGAGAATTTTTATTTGTTTATTAATTTTTATCAAAATGCTCCACTTCATCCCTTGAATTTTGGAGCTCAAACTTTCCCTTTGGAGGCCGACAAAGGTAGAAAGAGGAGGTTGTGCATTGAGTGTGCGGGGTAGACCAGTGGACGAGTCGTGTGGGTGAGCAGAGGGAGATGAATAGTCGGAAGATCAAAGGGGCAATGGAGTTGACGAGAAATATGTAATATTTCATTGAAATAAAGTTATTTGATTTGATTTTCAAAGTTGAGTAAATTGTGATGCAATTGTAATCGATTTAGTGTTTATCGCTTATGGAATCTGGTGTAATCTGAGATTTTTGTAAATTTGTGTGAGAATTTGGAAGTTTGTCTTCTCCCTTCATCAATGGGCATATTCAGATCCATCACCTAGGCATGTAAAATTTCTCTTCATGCTGGCCTTTGGAACATGACATATAGAAAATGCATATAATGGAATTTTAGCATACCTACAACTATTCCATAACCTACAGAGCTCATTACTAATACCTTTTGTTGCCAACTGAGATCCTGCAGATATGCATGGTGATAGATTTGAGAAGGCTGACTGATAGAACATTATGGATTGTGGAAATTTGATATCATTAATTTAAGAAGACTGTTATCATTCCCACTGAGCTCCAACATTACCTTTATATAAAATGCCATCGAGTATAAAACAAATTTCAGGGTGTAAAGAAAATGTCAAAATGACTTGTAATGGTATAAAACCCTAGTCACCAGGAGACTGCAATATGGGGACGAGGACCACCTCCCTGTGCCCCACTACCCACATCTTTTGGTAGATATATATGTATATAATATGGCCAAGCCTTTATTCATATACTAATAGACCCTAATTTGAAATGGCATTCCTCTCTCTCTCCAAATCCACACCTCCATTGGTGACTGGATAAAACATATCTCTGATAAGCTATGAGCATGGATTTCAAAGATAAATAAGCAAAACAAAGCTGCTCAAATATCACTACTAACCTCTTAAGTACAGAGTATAGAAAAAACAAATCAATGTGTCCACTGTTGGGCTTATACCCATATAATAAATGACTGAACTTAATGGATGAGGTATCTGATATGGATATGGCAGATTTTTAAAAGCCCATATAATATATACACACTCTCTCTTTGGGAAGCACACAATGGGATAACTCATTGTTGTCAATACTCCTACACTCCGAGTGCCACCCAACATGTGCAAGTGTCCATGCAATGAATTGCTATCAGGGGAAAAAAATTAAAAGTAAAATTCAGAATCCCATTTTATAACATGTTTTTTCTTTTTTATGGATTTCTAAAATGGCTAAATGAACTCCTTTTATGTCTAAAAATTCTAAAAGAAAAATCAATGAAATTATTTTTCTTGAATTTTTAAAATGGTCGAATCAATTCACAATTTAATGTCTAAGAATTCTAAAGGAAAGTTAATGAATTTTTCTTTCTCCCCACTGCCCCTCTTTTTTTTTTTTTTTTTTTTTTTTTTTTTTTTTTAATTCAATAAAATTTTCAAATATTTTCTAAAATATAAATTTACAAACTCTTGATTTGGTAAAAAAATTAGAATAACCATCATATATGCTTAGTGTACAAATTCTAAATACTAACTGGATTTAATAGCTAAACCAATAAAAACAAAGTATATAATTTTTGCCCACCTATATGGGTAGGCCTTTTATCCTTCCTAGCCTTCCTCATTTAAACAATGCATAACAAACCCTTTAGGTCCTATCTAACATGTACTTGATTCTTATGACATATGGTACTTAATAATGTTACATGATAACAAATTAGTTGACTAAAAGCAAAACAGTTTCCACAGTCCATGATAAATTTCAAGTAAGCTATTTCTGGATTGAAACTGCATGTCAAATTTTTATATCAATTTAAACGTTTTAGATCATACTCCATGATCCATCATTAGGATGATATGCAAGCAAAAAAGAGAGAGAGGGTGAAAGAATAAGGTAGCAGACTTGGATGTATAAATAGGTAGCATTCCAAGTGCTTGAGATGGTTGGTGTAGCCAAATCAATAAAAAAAAATTCTTTGTACAAAGGGAAGATACAAACAAAATACGAAATACATTGTGATCCATTAATTTTACATTCATAGCATTGAATATCATAATCTCTACAACTATGTTACAGACCTATTGAATTCCTAAAATAAGAGTATAGTGAGAGTATTGATGCTTTTATACGTTCCCAAAACTAAGCATTTTCTTCAACCCATATTATTCCTACCTAAATTTCAACCGTCTCCTATGGTGAGTACAATAGGATTAAAAGGTTTGATAATAAAAATTGATATCCTCCACAAGTCAAATTATCATGACGTAGAGAGCTAACAAATTTGTTGAAGTGATTATGAAAATATGTGCATCCAATGTTACCATAATGGTATTTTGTTGAATCATGCATATAGATAATGTAGTTGGTAACATGTTTTCTTCATCAACAACGATTTTGAATTCACAACATTTGCCTCAAGGTGTCAAGAAAGAGAAAATATATTAAATGATATTTATCTTTAGTAATGATATGTTTTTTATTAATGTAAGCAAGAAACAAGGGTCCTAAACCCTTAACAAAGGCTTTCAAAAGGATGAATGAAATAGGC